>CM053267.1:60314329-60491043 GCA_028583415.1 Protea cynaroides | reverse complement strand
GAAAATATTTACGTGGTTCGAACTTCTACCACGAAGTCTACTCCACGGTGAGAATCCCCAAGTTCTTCATACTTCTTGGGAGGTTTATTATCCCTTTAAATAGAGGAAATAATACATGGGAAACTATCCATAGATAGTAATACAATCCATACAATTTGTACACCAACCAAATCAGCCTACTCAACTTTCCTTCTATAAGAGATCTTACCACAATCACCTACCCACCAACCAAATTACCAATCTTGCATCAATCACACCAACCAACTTTCCTTCAATAGAAGATCTTATCACGATCATGCTCAATCTAGCATGATCATTATCTAGCTAACACTCCCCTCAAGTTGGGGCGAAGATATCATCGGAGGTCAACTTGATCAACATCTTGTGAAAGGATTTTGTGGGTAGAGCTTTGGTGAACACATCTGCGAGCTGATCCTCACTCCGGATATAAGGAGTTTCAATGGTGTTATCCCGGACTTTTTCACGCACAAAGTGACAATCCACCTCTATATGTTTGGTCCGTTCCATGAAAAGAAGGGATTAGAAGCAATATAAGTGGTCGCTTGATTGTCACAATATAGTTGCATCGGACGGTTAGAAGTCACAAGATCCAATTCTGTAACAAAGCTCGAAGCCGGACGAGTTCGCTAGTAGTGGAAGCCATTGCCCCGTATACGCTTCGGCGCTAGAGCGAGCCACAACATGTTGTTTCTTACTTTTCCACGTGACCAAATTGCCACCCACAAAGGTGCAAAATCCGGGAGTGGATTTTTCGTCCGAGGGACTTCCGGCCCGGTCCGAATCGGTGTAACCCACAATTCTTGTGTGATTATGTTTACGCATCCAAATACCTCTTCCGGGCAAGATTTCGGGTAGCGCGGGATGCGGTCAATAAGTTCCATATGTCCTTCGGTAGGTGCTTGCATAAATTGACTCACATAACTTCCGCATAAGAGATGTCGGGCTGGTAATTGTTAAGTATATTAATCTTCCCATTAACCGTTGAAAGCGGCTATTGTCTTGTAATGGAGTAGTATCAATGAGAAATTTACTATTATAGTCCATGGGGGAATCAGCAGGTTTGGCACCGAGCTTGTCGGTTTCTTTCAAGAGATCCAAAGTATACTTTCTTTGAGAGATAAACAAACCCTTAGTCGATGTGGCTTCTTCAATTCCAAGAAAGTACCGTAATTTTCCTAGATCCTTGATGTCAAATTTCTCATTCAAATGTTGTTTGAGAGCCGCTATGTCATAGAGATTATCACCAGTGATTACAATGTCATCAACATAAACCAACACAACAATGATGCCGTTGGTGTTCTTTCTAACAAACATCGATGAATCGGACATACTCCGAACGAAAGCCAAAACTTATAAGAACAGTACTCAACTTACCATACCATGCCCGTGGAGACTGTTTAAGCCCATAAATGGCTTTGTTGAGCTTACACACGACTCGACTTGATGTTCTAAGGGATGACCGGGAGGAGTGGTCATGTATACTTCTTCTTCTAAGTCTCCTTGCAAGAATGCATTTTTCACGTCCATTTGAAATAAAGACCAACCACAATTTACGCTCATCGACATTAACACTCTCACGGTGTTCATTTTCACGACCGGAGCAAAGGTTTCCTTGTAGTCAACTCCATATGTTTGTGTATAACCTTTGGCAACAAGTCTTGCCTTGTGTCTTTCAATAGATCCATCACTTTTGTACTTGATCTTGTATACCCATCGACGACCAACGGGACGCTTTCCGGCGGGTAGGCGTACTATGTCCCAAGTGTGGTTTCTATTAAGGAGTTGAAAGCTCATCATTCATGGCCTTAATCCATACGAAGAGACCTTAGCCTCGGCAAAATTAATTGGTTCCTTTGTGAGAATCAAGCTGCGTCCAAGAATGCAAAAAATTCGGAAGAAACATTGTCATAGCAAACATGTTGTTGAATTGGATATTCGAGCGAGTGTGATAGGTGAAGTAATCTCGTAATCTAGTAGAAGGTTGTGACACCCGAGTAGATCTTCTTCTTGGCATCGGTAGATCGGGACTTTCTTCAAGCTGTCTCTATTTCTCGCAGGAACGGCTTCAACGGGGTGAGGATGATCCGCAATAAGATGATTACTATGATCACTAAATTCACTATTGTCACCATGTACAATAGGTATGGGAGGAGCAAATTCACCATAGTCGGTATCAATCTCCCCCCGAATTTTGGTCCGCCGGGGAAAGAAGAGGTGACGTTCGTTCAAAAAAGACATCACGAGAAATGTACATTTTTCGAACCGAAGGATCATAGCAGCGGTAACCCTTTTTAACGGAAGAATATCCCAAAAAATGCACTTATGAGCCCGAGGATCCGACTTTCCCACAGCGAGAATGAACATAACAAATACACCCAAACACACGAAGGTGGGAAATATCAATGGAGCGGCCAGTAAAGAACCTCCATGGGGGATTTGACATGTAAGGTTTGACTTGGTAGTCGATTAATCAAGTAACGGTGGTGAGAACGACATCGGCCCGATAGGACTTGGGAATATGCCCATGAAAAGAAGTGATCGTGTTACTTCAAGGAGATGGCGATTTTTACGCTCGGCAATACCATTTTGTTGAGGGGTACCAACACGGGATGTTTGGTGAATAATACCTAGACCTTTAAGAAATGACTCAAATGAGGTATTGGTATATTCGGTGCCATTATCGGTCCTCAAGTATTTTATGGGAGTATCAAATTGAGTTTGAACCATGCAACAAAATTCTGAAAAACTTGTAACACTTCACTTTTAGAGCGTAATAAATACAACCAAGTAGATCTAGATTTATCATCAATAAATGTGACAAAGTATCTAAAACCATCCCGAGAGTCAATTGGAGCAGGGCCCCAAACATCGAATGAATTAATTCAAACAATTCGGTGGAAGTATGATTACGAGTAGGGAAAGGTAATCTATGTTGCTTGGAATAATGACATGTCTCACAAGTACTAGAATCAAGAGACAATGAGGGATTAAGAGAATGGAGGACAAAATCCGATGGGTGACCCATTCGCCAATGCCATAGCTGTGAGTCCTTAGATGGATTTTGTTGAACAACCAATCTTTGCAGGAGAAAAGTCCAAAATGTAAACACCTTGAAGGAACCGACCTTCACCAATCGTCTTCCGGTGTACCGTCCCGAAATATGACCTTGTTGGGAAAAAACATAACAATGCAATGAAGGTCTTTAGTAATCTTGCCGACGGATAATAGGTTACAAGATAGAGAAGGTACAAATAAAACATCAACGGTATTTGAAAAAATGCTGATTTTTCCAATTCCTTCAATAGGAACCTTTGCACCATTAGCCACGGTAATAATCGCCGATGACCATTATCATGACGAATATCGGATAAAAATACGATGAGCAACACATATGATCGGTAGCCCCGAATCTATGATAAAAGAATCTTTAGTAGAAACGGACAGAGCAAGAGAGGCATTACCGGATGCGGAAGTCACGAATTTGTGGTGGAAGTGGGAGTTCCATGTGACTGCATAAGTCGATGGAGTTGGGCAAACGAGTTGTTCAATCGAGAATTGTGGTGTGGGACGAACTAACTTGAGCAAGCAAGAGGTGTATCTCGATCCTTTATCTTTGGGAGGACGCAAGTGAGGATATAAAGACCAACATCCGTCCTTGGTATGACCATCCCGGATCACAGTGATCACAATGGAAAGGTGCATGAGAAACTGCGTCCTTTTCCTCTCCCTCGAGAGAAAGATCGACCTGTACCACGGTGTTTCTCTCAATAGCAACATGACCATTGGTGAGTGAGCAGAATTTTCAATGGATTCATTCATCACGGGTTTGGAGCTCATTACACGACGACGAAGTTTCCTCTCGTTGAATAGTCGCACGGACATTGGTAAATGAAGGAAGAGTAGCACTCATAAGAATTTGACGCTTAAGATCTTCATATTCGGGACGAATACTTGCCAACAATTGAAAAATGCGATCCTGCTCTTCACGTTGAATGCAAGTATCAATTGATTGGGCGGAGGGCGATGCGACGTAACTCATCCCACTTTTTCTTTAAGGAACCAAGATGCTCGTAAATGGTTGATTGGGAGGTTGTTCAAGATGAGCAATCTCCCGTTGTAACTCAAAGATTCGAGAGGAGTTATCAACTTGGCCATACATGTCCTTTAAGGAATCCCAAAGGATCTTAGAAGTTTCGAATAAGCAAATATTTCATATATTTGTGGTTCCATAGAATTAAAAAGCCATGACATGACCATATTATCATTGGCTTCCCAATCGGGAATTTATTATCCGTAGAGGCAAGAGCCTTGATTTGACCATTAACGTAACCAAGCTTGGCACGACCTCCAAGGGCAACGATTCACGCCCTTGACCATGGCAAGTAATTGCGGCGATGAAAAGGATAGAGGTGAGACGAGTATTCATCTCATGAGAACCGTAACTAGCTTTACTATTATCAACAAGTCTTTGGAACTAGTCATGATAAATGATTTAAAAGAATAACAAGAGAAAATAACAACTTATCTGCGGGCAGCAAACCACGATGAGAGCGAACAAAGTGCCCTAAACACCACGATCAGATCCGTATCCGCTCCGATACCATGTTAACTTATCCATAAAGGAAAGACGAAAATATTTACGTGGTTCGAACTTCTACCACAGAAGTCTACTCCACGGTGAGAATCCCCAAGTTCTTCATACTTCTTGGGGAGGTTTATTATCCTTTAAATAGAGGAAATAATACAAGGGAAACTATCCATAGATAGTAATACAATCCATACAATTTGTACACCAACCAAATCAGCCTACTCAACTTTCCTTCTATAAGAGATCTTACCACAATCACCTACCCACCAACCAAATTACCAATCTTGCATCAATCACACCAACCAACTTTCCTTCAATAGAAGATCTTATCACGATCATGCTCAATCTAGCATGATCATTATCTAGCTAACAAGAACATATCGATAAATTACACAATAAAAAAATATTAATTGATTTCGATCCACATCCTTGTCTTGAAGCTGTGTACATGAAAAAAAAAAAAAAAAACAAGTCACAGTTTTGACCACAGAAGTTTACAATCTGGACCCCAAGGCCCAAACCTCAGTGACTTAGATTTCTTACACATCCTGTGAAACAATAATCACAATGAAGTGGTGAAACTAAACTGAGAAAAATTAGTAATAAAACTTGGTATCGGCATGCATACCTCGTCCCAGAAATTGTAATTCTATTGCTCCAGTGATTCCAGACTTCTTTTGGTTTTTTCCTGAAGTAACATTTATGTATCTATTTTTAGAAGGGAGTTTAAAGAGGTGCTGTTGAATCTCTGTGCAAAGCCACGGATGACAAGGACAATGATGTCTCGCAAGAGCCGAGTTTGTACCATCAGGTCCGCTTCGTTTTCACTATCCACTACAATCCGCAGACGATGTTGGTCATTTCGGAAAAGTTCCACCTGCACAATACAAATGTTCAGACAAATGCACTGGTGCATCATGTATACATGAATCGGTTGTAGACCAAGTATCTTCATAGAGGACAGACAAGCAGTTTCACAATATCATTTTTTTGAAATCACAATATCTAACACTGTACTATTGGTTATAGGGCATTTGCGAGGGAGCTCATCCATATCAAATTTTTACCAAGAGTTAAACCCATTGCAGACCATAGATAGTTTGACATCAGTAGAGAAGTTAATTCAATCAGGAAAAGCTTCTAAAAGGTGGAAAGATCTACTTGGATTTGAAGCCCCCAATTGGCGAATCCAGAGTGGGGCTTTGTCAATACCAGATGCTGATTGTGCTGGATGTTACAGCCCCAAATGATTGAAAAGCCCAATAAGTGATTCATTCCTCCAGCCTGAATGATTTTTGGCATATTAGCTAGGTCCGTCACATGCCTGCCCTAAGCTATCCATATAAACAACCTCAGAGTTGTTTATAGTTTGCAAGTGCAAGGGTTATCACAGGAACTATCTCAGTATGGTTACCAGAGGAACAATCTCAGAGTTGTTTATACTTATAGTTTGCATGTGCAAAGGCAAGAAGCAGTCCTTGAGCCATATGGAACAGCTATCAGCCAGAAAATTCTCATAAAATCATATGGTCCATTTGTGTCACCACCTCAAAAAGAATTTAGAATACAAAAGCCTCCCAAGCTCCAAGGATGCACTAGAAATCACATCTCTATCACATTTAGTCATCAAAGTCATCAAATGCTTAGAGAATGGGGGAAAGATCAAATGAAATAAATTCCAAAGGAAATATGAGAAGCCAATGCAAGAAGCTAAAATATTGGGGACATCACAGAAGGTGTTGACTCGAATCCATCTACTACATACCCTGAAAAGCCATTACCACAGAAGAAGTTGAAAGCTGTCTTTCAATAAATGATCAAGTATCCCAAAAAAAAAAAAAGAGGGAGGTTGAAAATTGTCTTGATTTCTGGACTTACATGGAAGGGAGGAGCATAACTTCCTCGGATTTCTGTGGCTGGGAAAGAAGTCTTGGATCCAGGCTTCACAACCTTGATTCTTTTCTTATTGACTTCTAAAATCCTCCTTTCAAGACTCCCAATTCCAGGAACCTGTAATAGCAACAAGGATGAAAAGTGTTCACAGGCTTTTCTTTGAAGCCTTCTGCTTGATCAAGTTCAAAACCACGAGAAAACCAAGGGGAGTGATAATACTAAAAGCAATGACAAACGAGTAAAACCAAAAGATCAGCACCTTCTTTAGAGAACGGTCCTTGTCACACAAAGCCTGCTTCAATCAAAAGTAACAAAATATCAACAAGACTTACAGAAAAGTTAAACTCTAAACACTATAGCATGCCATATACAGAATAATATGTTTTACCTCATCAAGTAATATAAAATAATTAATACTAGCTACCAAATAACATCAGTGTCTACACACAATTGTGTCATAACCCAGAGTACTTGCAGCTATCCTTATCAGATGTGGATTCAAACCTCGTAGTTACTTTCCAAGATTTTTTTTTAATGAAAATAGCTTTAAATGGGAATGTTTTGCCCTTTCCAAGACAAAAGCATAAAATGAAGGAACTGCAAAAGGCAAGTCTTTTTTAAATTGGAAGGTTGGGGGTTCACACCTCTATTTAACCAGGAAGCAGTGATATCACTTCACTGAACATCATCAAATGTTCTAAATAAAGAAGCCACATCATCAACTGAAGACAAATATAAATGGTTGCAGAAATTCTAGCATTTTATTTAAGTCAGAAGGAACAACACAGGGCTGCTAGAGAAAGATTACAGAGAATCACTCCTTCCCTGCTAAGCAGACAACTCCAAACTTCGTATGGGTTGAAGCACTCTCTAGTTGTCTAGCATTGCCTGACTAAGCACAAAAGAGGACAAGAGAAGAAGGCCACAGACCTCCATAGAGAAAATTCAATGCAAAAGCAGGTAGCAATGCAGTACTGAAATATACTTAATATACCCTGAAAAGATGAAAATTTTCATAGACATCTTGAAAAGAAAATTTTCTTCTAATACTTAAATATTTCTTATTGAGCTTCTTAATGTTCTGAGTCCATAAGATGCAAAATTTCTCTTCCTTAACTTTTGCCCCAAAGTTAAGTGGTTCACTAGACACTCATCCATTATCAAACAAAGTTTAAGCTATCTATCATTCAGTTATCACAGATTTAATACTCTTATACTAGTATTACTAGTTTCTGGCCAATCCATGATTATTAATTCAATACTTCTACGTAAGTAATAACGTGTTTTCTTGCTCAAACACTATCACTTCCTTCCCTTTGAAGGCAAACGGGCATACCAGCTAGGCTATAGGGCTAGCAAGAAAGCTGAATATTTATGAATACAGCAAACAAAGCATCAGATTATGTCAAATAATAAACTCACCTCAAACTTCACAGAACCAAGATCCAGCTTCTGTTTTACTTCTTTAAGTACATCAGGCTCTGCATGAAGATAAGGAGATCAAATCCAATAAATAAAATGAAAGAAAACAAGAAGATAAAGAAGTCTGAGGGAAATGAAGATATTGCAAGGCATTGTACCAACTACTTATAATAATTAGAATCAGAGAAAACCCGATGACAGTGGAAATACAGTTATCCATCAAAAATAAAAGGGAAAAAAGGAAGGAAAAAGAAAAAAGAGCCAGAAATGGTTCTGTAACAAACCTATTCACAAAAGTTGTCTTGCGGAAAGTTCCTTATACGACTAGGATGTTGGTTACAAAACTGTCTTGGGTAAATGTGTCTGCAGATTAAGGTCAGAGGTAGGAAGCAAGAACAAATACATACACACAAAGACACAAGCTTCTCACAAGGTTAGGCTTCTCTGTAAGCTAAGATACCCCCTTCAGAATTGAGGTTAAGCCAGGGTGATTGACCCAATAAGGTTAAGCCAGGGTTTAATCAATTGGAAATCAAATAAGTCTTTCCTGGATTTGAGGAGGGCTGACAAGATCTATTTCTGAAGGTTTGGTTAACGTCCAGATTTGATGAGGGACGAAAAACCTTTCACGTTTCTGCCACCCAATGGTACCAAAAATGTAAATCTCCAAATATTAATCAAATTTCCAAGACTCAAGAGCATGATAAATCATGACCTTGATTAAATTTGGGAAATATTTCATTAAATCGGAACTGGTATTTTGAAAAAGACTTTAGAAACTAATCCCCAAGAAAATTTTGTTTCATCCCAAGGGTATAGTTTTAAATAAAAGCATAGGCGCATATGTTTAAATTAGGGCATCTTCATATGAGGCCAATGCAATTGGAGTCCAACCAAATTTTAAAAAAAAAGAAAAAAAGAAAAAAAGAAAAAAAAAGAAACACTATAAGTTTTGTTCTCTATCTTTTTCCTTGGGTACAGTTAGTGTTTAGCAACATCTCTTCTAATGTTGATTCCAAGGAAATAGTCAGGTGGCAAACAAGGCCCAAATAGGAAATGATAGAGAATTTACAAAAATCTAAAGTTCCTGGAAAAGAATGACCAACAGTCCAGACTCCAGAATATTGAAATTCAGCTACAAATTCAAAGAAAATAAAAAAGAACCCATAGAATGGCAGATATTAGAGCTACCAGGATCCTTTAGTCATCAAAAAACGATCTAGTAGTGCAACAATGTCAAGAAAATAAGAAGATAAAATCACTTCTCTAGTTAGTAGTTAAAACAGTCCACAGCCCCAACCATGAGACCAAATATTAGGCAATCCCCCAATCCATGATTTAAAAAATTCCAAAACAAACAAATATGTTTTAGGTTTCAGGCTTTCAGACTTTCAGCCCACTATACATAACTACTGAGTGGGGAGTCAAGAAGAAGTAAGACCCACTCATTCATCCCACCCACACACACAAACTAGAAAACAGGACAAAATTAACCCACATACACAAACTAGAAAACAGGACTAAACTACTTAATTTCTTTTTAAAACAATTGCTATTAAAATGAATTTCGAATGTAAAAATGCTTAGGTTATCAAAAGCCAAAGTGCAGTGTACGGCAAGTTTCAACAAAAAGAATATTAACACACTGCAGCTAAGCTCAAATAAATTTTGTTAGAGAGAGAGAGAGAGAGAGAGTATAACGACATGAAACCCAGAATTTACCAACAGCAATTGGGTCTGTTGACGCAGAAACAGGCTGTCCTTCAACTCCATCCTCCCTCACAGGAGTATAAATTGCCACCAGCCTGTATCCAACATCATCGACATTAGCTTCATACATCCTCCCAATCTCACCTGCAACAACACAAAATTTGACTATTAGACAAACAAAAATGAAAATGCAACATATGTCTGATGGATTTTGGCAGCAGTAAGGGGATTATCCTGGAGATCTGAGCTTTAATGAATATATGTATGTTTTGTGTATTTATATAAATATATACTGTATATAAAGAGATATGATAATATGGAGAAAACAAAATTGTTTGAAGCATTGACAGAACCGGAGGTGCCTCATGTTTCAAAGAGAGTAGGGTTTGTTTGTATTTCGTTTGATAGTTAGAGGCGAATTGAAAACTAAGCGGTAGTGACAGCAAAGGACCTAACTGGAACTCTTTTGTGAGCAATTTTCACAGACTATGTATCACTATAGCATTTGTTTTGAGACACTGTTGCATAACAGGCCTTCACCTCATAGTGACTCATACTCTTTGATCTGTCACGGCTTTCAGTTTTTTTCAGCCAGCAAGACTGAAGAAAAAGATAACCAAAAAGGAGCATGAACTCTACCGTGACTACAGAAAAAAGAAAAAGCAATTGGATAGGAATTGCAATAATAATGATGGGAGTGAGAAAGCAAACATTATCACCACTATGTTCACAAATTCAGCATACCAGGTATGGAGATAAGATCAGGACTTCCAACCATCGATCTAAGCCACTGAATTCTGCTTCTGCCTTCCTTTCCACCACTATAAATTCCATGAACAGCATAAAGATTGGTGTGGAAACCCCTTCCCTCAATCTCCAGTTTATCAATTTTGGGACTTCCTGAAAGCAACAATAGAATCACTAAAATATTTAAAAGAAAAACTACAATGAACACAATGAAAAGATCTACAGCATCCTGACGTACATTAACATTATTGTATTAAGCAAAGCATGCAGATATACTCAAGTAATAAACCATACAACCTTTTTCGTTCCTTTTTTATGTAGATAACAGTGAATTTTATTGAGAAACAAATAGCTAGAGCACAAGAGATAAAGCACAACAACAAGGCCACAGGCCAACCCTCAAGAAGGGAATACATAATAAAATAGGGGCCCATGTACAATGATTCCCTGTTTACTACAACACCTGGCTCATCTGCAATTGAGTTGGCAGATCTTGTTCTCCAAGAAAAAGAAACGTTCCCATAAGTGCATAAGGCTCTACCTTTCCTAATAAGGAATATACCCACCAAGGACCCCATCTGGTCTTGTAGGACAACAGCAACACGGATACTATGGAACCATGAACAACATTCCTTTCCTTCTTTTAAAGATAACTGGTAATAGGAAACTATAAAAAGCAATATCACATAAAATTAGACTTGTAATCATAAAATCATATGCTGTTGCTTATGGGTTTCAGATTATATCTTGTACCAGCAAAACGGACAAGAACTGGCAATGTTCAGGCGCAACACAAAAAAGATGGGATAAAGAAAGAAGAATAGCAATGCATAGTAACAAAATCCAAGACCAATAATTTTTTCAGAGGCCTATTTTTAGTGTACCACAAAAATAGGTTGGTATAAGTTCTTTATGAGCCAATATTGTTTTGGGTGTCCTAGAGTTTGAAGACAAATAAGCATCAATTGAGTATCACATTTCGCTGAAAGAGCCACAAAACCACCAACTTGTCAATAAGATTTCTTTTCCTTTACCACCAATACCAATTTTGGATGCCTATGGATTTTTAAATGTCGTAATTCCTACTATTTACCGCCAGTAAATTATTGTAATTTTATTTCTTTTATTATTTTTTCTGTTATGTTTCCTTTAGGACTCTATTTCTTATTAGGATTGTAATGTTCTTCTGAGTCTTTCATTATAAACAAAAAGTAGGGGTGAGAAGATCTTATCTCTCTCTCTCCCATTCTCTGATTCAACACTAAGTTAGCATAGGGAATTACTAGCAAAAAAAAAAAATTCTATTTTTTTTTTCCGTAAAAATAGATTAAAATTCTCTCCCATTAGTGCTCTAGAGTCTAAAATACAACAAGCAACAACAACAACAACAACAACAAAGGGATTACAATAAAGAAAGATGTTAGGAAAGTGTGAATCATGATGCAAGCAGGGAATCAATGGGACAATCTTCTGTTTAGATGAACACAGGGAGGGAGGGAGGGAGGGAGGGAGGGGAGGGGGGGGGGTGAATTGTTTGAGAGAAAATTAAAATGTTCAGTTGGCTTGCATCTCCATCTACCATACGCCTAAAAACTGCTCAAATAATATGCTTCTAGTGTAGCCAAACCTATCACAATATATTATCAGTGCACTTAAACAAAATGTGCAAAGAAAGTCAAAATATTTTTTTTTTAGACAAAAATATCACTTAATTGAAAGAAAAGATAAACAACTTATGCATACATAGCCTTGCAGAATTATTTATATGATGAAGAAATAGTTCTTAAGTATTTTAATTTTTAGAATGCCATACACTCCCACTATCATTCCCCATCTCTCACTTTTTGGGTTTCATGGAATCAGATACCTCGTGTCTGTCAGAATGTGAAATGTCTGTCAGAATGTGAAACCAGGACAATATCCACATGTTATGCAGTATATCAATTGCACATTAATAGAAGTTTTGATGAGAGAGCTGATAAAATGTAAAAAAAAACCTGGCAAAACAGCGGCAGTTTCTGAAGATGCAGATTTACTTGACCTTCCAAACACATCTGCAACAATGCATTCGCACCTCAGGCATCGACCTATATCCTCCAATCGCACTTTGTATGAACAGGAACGTTGTGAAGGCATTGGCTCGAAAGTTTTCCCATCTCCCTCATCTGAGGTACAGAACCTGCACCACAGTTGCTCATGTCATGTTCAGACAGAATAAGATAATAATGGCAACAAAGATCTTATGCCGCAAAAAGTTACTATCTAGGTCGTTCTGAAGGATTGAATACTTTAAAGTTCAGAAGATAATGCAATGATAGGCCTCATCCAAATGAAGTAGAAATGTGGAACCAGAAAGATGTCACCAAAATGAAAGGACCCAACTCACTATGTACAGCATTTGTCAGCACATGGGATTAACCTATAATTGCAGAACTAATATGAAAACACCCAACCCAGGGGGATTCAAATAATTTTTCTGAATTTTGTGTTTATTAACAAGCAATCAGGAGATGGTGAGATGTCTGCATCACACTGTCTAACCCAGATCCTGTCTGAACAAAAAAAGACTATTGGAGTGGACTTATTTCCATGCCCAAACTGGTTCTCCTGGAATCCATTCACAGCACATTTGGTGCCTCCTAATTTTACCAGTGTGACAAATATAGTTGTTAAGTTTTATAACGCAATACATAATGGTTAAATTTTATAACCCCAACCAAGCTGATGATGCTTACCTCATAAGTTGTTCAACCCCTTTTTATTAAATAATAGTGTTTCTACCTTGGGAAAAACAACTTAAGGTGTTTGGATACCAATATCCAATGCAAACATATGATCCAGTGCAGTTCACAGAAGAAGATGCTTACACTCATGCAACCCAAAATGATGATCACGGTGATCGCCCACAGCCTAGGAATTACAATCGGAAGGGTAAGCGTGTCCACCAATTTGATGACAATGACATGCATATATGAGGGAGATGGAGTCATTGAGCATGACTTCAGAACCAAGTAATGCTCCTTCACTTATGCATTATGGACATCTTCCTGATTCTTTTATCGGCATTGGGAGTATATCCTTTGGAAGTTCAGGGAGGAGTCAATTTAAGGCATTGTGCTCCCAGCAACGAGAATGTTGACTCCAAAAGAGTATACATGGTTCTATCATGAGTAGGTTAGACACTATAATCAGTGTAACAATTCCACAAAGAAATAACCAGCAACTCACAAACCAGAAAATTGAGAGAGGAAGAGAAAGAAGAAGAATGAAAGAGAAGGAGAAGAAGAGAGATATTGATTGCAGCTATGTGCTGGAATCGAAACCAGTAAGTATTCTCCTCTCTACAGCTTGTATTTATAGAGTAATAAATAAGTTTATTACAAGTAGGTCTCTATAATAAGAAAAGACAAAATAGGAAAACAAATAAAACCAACTAGGAAACAAATAAGATAATTAGAGAAAGAGAAAAAGGGGGCCAGCTCGATATCACTGGCGGTAATTACCGCCCAACAATATCAACTGGGACATAATTTTGTAACATCCCTCAAGCTGGAGTGTACAGATCACTCAATCCAAGCTTGTAACAGTTTAAGATACGCTGGTCCAAACAAGGCCTTAGTGAGTATATCAACGAGCTGATTTGAAGAAGATAGAAAGGGAGTGACGACTAGCTTCTTCATAACAGCATCAAGAACAAAATGACAATCCACCTCTATGTGCTTGATACGTTCGTGGAACACTGGATTGCTAGCAATGTAGATTGCAACCTAATTATCACACATCAAAGCCATGGGACGAGAGATAGGAAATGTAATACCCCCATACCAGGGTTCAAGGCCAAAAGCATCACATTAAGAATCTTCTAAGTAACAACTAGGACCATAGAATGTTCAAACACGCACATATATCACATAATATTGAACAGCAAAACACATAGTGTACCATTTTTTTCCTTTAAACAAACACTTATACACATACTAAAAAGGTCTAGTGCACTATCTGGTAACAGAAAAAAAATATATACAACGTCATGCTCAAAGGTTTACACAAACTTATTTACAATGACCAAATTTCATTCAAAAACTTCCTTAAACTAACATGGAAGATCCTAAGGATTTAAGTGCTTCCCTTATCAGGAACTTGTTCTTCAAATTCTGGCATAACCCCTTGGCTTTCATTTTTTTTCCTCTGAAACATTGATTAATATGGGATGAGCTTGATGACTCAGTGAAGAAAAACTATAAACTTACACAACAAGCAAAAATAGAATAACATAACAACACATATAAATGATATAAATGATCAAAGTCATAAATAGAACTACAGTAAGCAATTTCATGAACAGTTAAAATGTAAGTAATCATGAACCACACATTAAATGAGGACAACTGTAACTAAATACCAAATTAATTCATTTTAACAATTTACTTCATATACATCCTAGGCTTGGGGTTTGTGCTTGCTGCAGTGTGCACAAATAGTTGGAGCCGTGATAAGCATATTTCCTCATGGGGTCCTTGAGCTGACCAGGTTATTATAGGATCCTTTAAACTGACTAGACTATCATGGGGTCTTTCAAGCTGACGAGACTATCATGGGGTCCTTAAGCTGACCAAGCTATCATGGGGTCCTTTAAGTTGACCAAGCTATCATGGGGTCCTTTAAGCTGACCAGGCTATCATGGGGTCCTTGAACTGACCAGGCTATCATGAGGTCCTGTAAGCTGACCAGGCTATCAATCATGTATCTACACTCATTACCTAACCCCTTAATGAGAAGGGGACAGCAAACATGGGTTCTAATATTTATTTATTTTTACTTCTCAATTACATCATCATACATTTTTCAGTTCACTAGTTGGTGCTAGTGGCTTGCCAGATTCTTTCATTACATATACTATCACATTGTCATCACATTGCCACACTGTCTCATTGTCCCATTTCCATGTAATCTTATGCATTCTTGCAATACACATTTCAGATAAAAAACATGCATCAACATTTACCAATCATTGCACGCCATAGCTCATAACTCACATTATCACTTAAAATAACGAGTGTAAATAGATAATTTCGCCCAATACACACTTCATATAAATTCATGCATCATTATTCACAAAACATTGTATACCATAGCTCACATTATCACACAAAATAAAAAACAAGTGCAAGTAGATAATTTTTCCTCACAATACACACAATAGATAAATTCATGCATCATTATTCACAAGATATTGTATACCATAACTCACATTATCACATAAAATAAAAAACAAGTGCAAGTAGATAATTTCTCTCACAATACACACTCCACATTATTTTATGCATCATTATTCACAAAACATTGTATACCATAGCTCACAAACAAGTGCAAGTAGATAATTTTTCCCACCTCAACAGTAACCAACTTGAAATTCCAGAATACCATCAAAACTCACACAATGGTAGTGCCCATGAAGTATTATATTATATTATATTTAATATAATAAAAAATAATAATAATAATAATATACATCCACTTACATACCCTTATTATATAAGCAATTATAATATAACATAATATTAATAATATTAAACTTGCCCAATTAGAAAAAATGACTAAAATACGCTTGAGTACCATCTTTCGTCAAAAGGCCCTATAAGGAAAGGAAAACTTCCTCAACTCAAAACTGCTAGAAATTTGGGTATTACAGGAAACCCCAATTCCAGTAGTAGATTTTTCAACCATAGTAGTTCAGCTGTAGTTTGTGCTATAGCACAGTAGTCAGACTCATCACTTGATTTAGAGACAGTAGTTTATTTTTTACTTCTCCATGTGATAAGATTACCACCAACAAATTTACAGTAACCAATAGTGGAACGCATATCACCATCTACCCCAGCCCAATCAACATCATAAAATCCACAACATCAAGATGATGATGGCGGGAATAAATAAGACCGGTGCCAGAAGACTTTTTGAGATAGCATAATATAAGACAGACAGCTTCCCAATGGACCACCTTAGGAGCTTGCATAAATTGGTTAACCATCCTGACTGCAAAGGAAAGATCAGGCCAAGTAACAGTTAAGTAGATTAGCTTTCCAACCAAACATCCACACTGATGAACATTAAAAAAATTCAAGACTATCACAAGTTTCAAATTTCTGATGAGGATCCATGGGAGTTTCAGCTGGCTTAGCACCAAGTAGTCCTGTTTCGGCAAGAAGATCAAGTACATATTTATGTTAGGATAAACTTATGCTTGTACAGCTCGGAACAACTTCAATACCGAGGAAGTAATGAAGCCTAAATCTTTCATCTGAAAATGTTTATTTGGATGAGTTTTAATTTCTACAATCCCTGACTTGTCATTCCCGGTAACAATAATATCAACATAGATGGCTATTATGGTAACATTAGACCAATGATGCAGTACAAAAATAGAATGATTTAAATAGCAAGTAGTGAAACCAAAGTTAGTAATAACTATCTTGAATTTATCAAACTAAGCACAAGGAGACTAGTTAAGTCCATAGATAGCCTTGAGTAATTTGCAAACTTTGGTAGAATTCCCTTCTTAAGCAACATACCCAGGAGGTTGGTCTATATATACTTCCTCCTGAAGATTGTCATACAAAAAAGTATTCTTAACATCCATCTGATAAAGAAACCAATCAAAATTTACAGCCATAGAAATGATAACTCTAACAGAGTTGAAGCGAGTCACAGGAGAAAATGTCTCAAAATAATCAACCCCATAGGTCCAAGTGAACCCTTAGGCTATAAGACAGGTTTTGAGGCATTCAATAGAGTGGTCGGAATTATGCTTCACAATATGTACCCATAGTTGTCAAGGCGTCGCCTAGGCGCCCAGACTGCCTTGGGTCGCCTTGGAAAACTGGGCGCCTTGGTCGCCTAGGCGGGCACCTTGGTCGCCTAGGCGCCCAGTCAGGCCTCCATCGCCTTGGTTCGCCTTAGCGCCTTGACAACTATGTATGTACCCACCGGCAACGAACCACAGATTGACCAGGCGGAAGATCAACAAGGGTCCAAGTCTGAAGAGATGTCAAAGCATCAATTTCAGTATCCATAGCCGCTTTCCACCCTAGATGGGACAAGGCTTGAGAAAAAGTAGTAGGTACAAATTTAGCAAATAAAGAGTAAACAAGATTCCGATGAGAAGTGAGAAGATGGTCAGTAGTAACAACATCCTCAACAGAAAAAGTAAGGAATACTTGTCAGACTGAGTGCGGGTACGAGTACCTTTACGGAGAGCAATAGGTAGGTCAAGGGTAACCTCAACGCCAGGGGTACATGTAGTAGTAGGCAGAGCATGAGACACAGTAGTGGTTGGAACCGTCAACCTGTGATGCTGGTAAACCTACAGTGGTGGTGTAGGTGATGGTGGTGATGATGATGATGGATTTAGTGAAGAATCATCAGAGTAAAGGAGAGGTATTGGTGGGGCTGGCATAGATGAAACATCATGCACCTTAACCGGATAGTTTGGTTTCTCTTCAAAGAAGGTAACATTAGGACTCACAAAGTAACGCTTAGTAACAGGATCAAAGCATCTGTACCCTTTTCGAGTATGAGAATAACCAAGGAAAATACATTTGACTGAATGAGTTGAGAGTTTATCTAATTTGGAATGCAGTATGTGGACAAAGCAAGTATTACCAAAAACCCGTGGAGAGATATGAAATAAGGGAATATTAGGATAAAGAAAATAAAAAGGAATTTTATTGTTATGAACAGAGGAAGGCGTTCTATTAATAAGGTAATAGGCAGTTAAAATAGCATCACGCTAATAATACTTAGGTACATTCATATGAAACAAGAGTGATCTAGCAATATCGACAGTTCTACAACCCCATTTTGTTGTGGGTGTAAGCACAACCAGTATGATGGAGCATCCCATGAGCAAAGCAAAAGTCAGAGACAACAAATTAAACATACTCAAGAGCATTATCAGTACGCAGAACTTTGATAAAAACACCATATTTAGTAGAAATTTCTTTATAAAGCCCCTTAAAAATATTAAAAAACTCAGAACGATCTTTAATTAAATAAAGCCATGTCATTCTGGAATAATCATCCACAAAGGTTACAAAATAAGTAAAACCAAGTTTATTTGGGATTCGGTAAAGACACCAAATATCATAATGTACTAAGGAAAACAGAAAAGTATGCTAAGTCGTAGAACTAGTAAGAAAAGAAGAATCGTGATGTTTCCCTAATTCACAAGCCTCGCATTGTAAAGTAGAAAGAAATTTGCAACTAGGGATTAGGGCCTTCATCTTGGAGAGAGACAGGTCACCAAGCCGGTAGTGCCATTGAAGTCGAGTAGTGGTGGAAGTAGTAGCAGTGGTGGTAAGGGTTCAATCTACTCCAAGTAGTACAGGCCAGCATGCTCACATATGCCACCAATCATCACCCTGGTCCTGAGATCTGAAAGACACAATAAGAAGGAAAGAAAGTAGCAACTCAGTTAAGTGATTTGGTAAGTTGGTTAATAGACATAAGATTAAGTGGTAAATTAGGAACATGCAGGACTGAAGATAAGGACAAGGATGGGGTAAGAGACATTTGCCCATGTTGGGAGGCTGTAGTAGTGGAACCATTAGCAAGATAAATAGACATAGGCTTGGGGTGTTAGTAATAGAGGACAAGGCAGAAGACTTACCAATCATATGATACGTAGCACCAGAATCAATAATCCAAGGTGTAGAGTAGGATGTAGAAGATAAGGTAGATGTACTTGTATGGGCTAGGGTGGTAGCAGAAGATGGACCAGTAGCTTCAAGTTGTTGAACTCATCTCGATAGAGCCTCATATTGAGTAGAGGATAGTGCAGATGGCTATGGCAGAGGTATCTGGCCAGGAGTCAAGGTCTCCTTAGTAGTAATAGAGTTGACTAGTGTATCAACCCATTCAAGACGAACAAACTTCTCCCAACAAGCGTCAACATTATGATTGGTCTTGTGACAATGAGTGCAATATCTATTTTATTTATCATAGTTTGTCCTACTAGTTCCACGACCAAGAGGGCCACGCCCATGTCCTCTAGTAGAGCCACGGCCTATGGAGGAGGAGCCTTGGCCAATGCCAGCAACCAGAGCAGAATTATCTTTGTGAAGAGAATCTCCCTGAGGTACCATCCATTGAAGACGAAAGAAGGTTTCACTTAGGGTAGGGATGGAGGCACTTGCAAGAATCTGACTTTTGACAGCCTGGTAATCAGATGAGAGAGCAGGCAAGAACTTAGCAAAATAGAACTCAAACTGTTGAGCCTTTATCCTGGTTATATCAATAATGAGAGGCTGCACGGCTTGTATTTCCTCAATAATGCCTTTGAACCCACCATAATATTCAATCAATGATTTATCACCAATGAAATAGGTGAACATCTTCTCATAGAGATTATAGATACGGGAGACATTTTTATCTTGCCCATATGTCTCTTGCAAGTCAGACCAGATAGCCTTAACAGTGTTGTAAAACATAACAGTTGGCAAAATAGAGGGATCTATACTGTTCCATAACCAAGTTTGAACAGTGAATTATCATGTAGCCAGCTATTATAAGTTTTCAAAGCACCAGGTTCTTTAGCATCACAGTTAAGAGGATCATCGTATAACAATGTCAATTTATCTTTTGAAAGAATATAGGCTTTAATAGCCTAAGCCTAGAGAAAGTAATTGGAAGCTCATTTCAATTTAATAGAGATGATCTAAACCTCAATAGATTTAGGATTAGTCATCATGTACAATGGTTAAAAAATTTCAGCTAGCAACAACCATTATATAAAAAAAAAATCTCAATTCAACCAACTAAGTGGCCAAAGGAATGAATGCTTGAGGGGGGTTAATGATGGTGGGTGGCGGATGTAGTAGGACAGTAAAAAAAGAATATTTATTATTATTATTTTTTCTTTCAACTCTCGGTTCAACCAATTGAGTGGCCAAAGGAATGAAGGCTCGAGGGGGGTTAATGATGGTGGCGGTAGTAGTAGGGCAGCAACAACTAGGTGATCGAGAAAGTAGTCATCTTCAAAATAAAGGAATCACAGTAGCATTAAACAAAGACTCGATCACCTAGTAATAGTAGTCAATAAAATTTTACTTACATATAGAGCTGAAAAATCAAGGGCCAATCAAACCAGTTGTATTGTTGGATGAAGACCAGATATCTAATGCTCTGATACCACGTAACAATTCCACAAAAAAATAACCAGCAACTCACAATCCAGAAAATTGAGAGGAAGAAAAAGAAGAAGAACGAAAGAAAAGGACAAGACGAGATGTCAATTGCAGCTATGTGCTGGAATCAAAACCAATAAGTATTCTCCTCTCTACAACTTGTATTTATAGAGTAATAAAGAAGTCTATAACAAGTAGGCCTCTATAATAAGAAGAGACAAAATAGTAAAACAAATAAAACCAACTAGAAAACAAATAAGACAATTAGAAAAAGAGAAAAAGGGGCCAGCTCGATATCTCTGGCAATAATTACCACAGCGATAACAGCTGGGACATAATATCGTAACCATCACTATATGGACTCAGGCGGGTATTGCACATATCTAAAAAAATATCTACCAAATTTTATTGGATGCCCCCTTTCTTGAGACTTATAACTCTGAGTTTGAACCAGCCCGTAACTCGACATGGTATTAGACGACGTGATATGAATGTAAGAACCATTTTCTTTCTTAATGTTGCTAATTATAGTGTTTTATGCCTCAAAATTGTATTTTGCATGTTCCCTAATCAATCATGTGCGTGTCCTGCCACATATTCTAACGTATCTGCCATATACGTCTCATAAAATCACTAGACCAATACGTTACTGATTCGCGATACTTTAATCCTTGGATGGGTTTACATCAATTAGATGTAAAAAATGTTTTTCTTCAAGGGAAGATAAAAGAAGAGGTGTACACGGATGTCCCTCTTGGTTTTTCCAGATCTCCCACATCTGGTAAGGTCTGCTAATTGAAATGGGCCTTATGTGGCCTAAAACAATCTCCTCGGGCTTGGTTTGGACACTTCCATAGTGCCATGATATATGTGGGCTACAAACAAAGTAATGTAGATCACACTCTGTTCATCAAGAAGAATGGCAAGTTAACTATTGTTCTTATTGTGTATGTAGATGATATTGTGGTTACAGGGAGTGATATTGTTGAAATCTCACTTAAAGACCTTTTTGGGCATTGAGTTTGAAATTAAAAACATTGGTCCATTACGGTATTTCCTAGGATTGAGGTTGCTCGTTCTCAAGGTCTTCCTCTCTCAATGCAAGTATAGCCATGACCTATTGTCTAATACTGGAAAGCTCAGGTGCAAGCCATCTGACACTCTACTTGAGGCCAATTCCCGTTTGTCACACAAAGATGGTGAACCTATTGATAAAGGTGGATATTAGAGGTTAGTTAGCCATTTAGTTTATCTTTCTCATGCCAGATATTGCCTTTGTGATCAGCATGGTTAGCCAATACATGCATGACCTCTTCTCTAGTCATTTGGATGTTGTGTATCAGATCCTACATTACTTAAAGTCTACTCTTGGTCACAGTGTCCTTTTGTCTCCCCATAAGCATATGTGTATTGAGGCCTACACTGATGCTTACTGGGCTGGTTCATCTAATGATAGATGATCTACTTCTAGATATTGTACTCTGATGGGGGGAAATCTGATTACCTCGACAAGAAACAGACTATGGTCGCTCGTTCCAATGCAGAAGCTGAATTCAGAGTTATGGCTTATGGTATTTGTGAGCTTCCTTGGCTCAAAGATCTCCTTCAAAACTTATGCGTTCCTATTTAACTTCTTATGCAGCTCTTTTGTGATAACAAATCCACCATTATCATTGCCTATAAACCGGTTCAGCCCGATAGAACAAAGCATGTTGAGAATGATTGTCACTTCATCAAGGAGAAGTTGGAATAAGGTCTCATTTGCAATCCATTCGTTACATTTGAAAATCAGAGGGATGATGTTTTTACCAAAGGCCTTCCAAGAAAGGAGTTTCATCCTATTATGTGTAAGTTGGGAATGATAGATATCTATGCCCCAACTTGAAGGTGAGTATTGTATTTTAAATTTATGTCTCTATGTCTAAGTTCGTTGTATGTGGAGATAAGAGTATTGACTCATTCCTCACCTACTTCCCCTCTTGTATTTTCCTTTCATGTAAATTCTTTGCTCTATAAATAAAGTATGACATCTGTCAATCTAGACAAGTTAAACCATTATTTCAACACTATACATATAGCTAACTTTATATGCACAGAGGTTGTAAAGCCCATGAAAATTACCATACCTATGCATGTTGTAAGGTCATCGGTGTCAACAAAACTGCACTCTATTTTCTACCAACAAAAATAGAAAAAGCAATTAAATTGGATATCCAACCAGGCCCTCATCTTCCCACACAAATTAGAAATATTCAAAATCAACACATTGTTATGTATTAATGAAATTATTGAAATATAGAATAGTCCATGTTCAATGTATTGTTCAGGTTCGATGTAACCTTCTTTCTTCTCCTACTTCACTTACTCTTTTTCTATTCTTATAAATCATTCACTCTATAAATACAATACGACCTTTGTCTTTCAAGACAAGTCAAGCCATATTTACAACATGGTATCAGAGCCGAGCACCTCTCCCGAGCTGGTCGACCTCTAACCTCACTGTCACCACCACCGCCGCCGGCGACCAGCACCACTATTCCTTCCACCACCGCCGGTGACTAATGCCTTTATCTCCCTCGCTTCTGCCTCTCTCTCCTCCGCTGCGGCCCTCTCCTCTCATTGCCTCTAGCAATCCCTCGGTGGCTATGATTTCCACCGAGGCATATTAAAGTTTGTCACATTTTTTTTATTATGGATCTGTTTCTATCGAAATCATGTGTACCATGTAACTGTTTAATTCTCACAAGTACATTTACGATCTGTTTTGATTAATCTGTTTGGTCTCTCCAAGCTTCAACCATGTCAGACATGACGACTACATCTACTGTTCTTAAGGGCTCTAGCGATCAGAGCATCTCTATCTTTCCTACATTTCTTGGTTCTTTCATTAAATTGGATAGGAATAATTATTTGATGTGGTCTCGTTCCTACTTTCTTTCTATCGCATCTCTTGGTTTTTCAGGATACCTAACTAGTGACGCTAAGAAACCTACGACTGATGGCGCCGCCCAAAGCAAATGGAGCTCTGACAACTACTTGGTGATGTCTTATCTTATTAGTTCTATGGATCCTAACATTGCTCGCGGTTATTCATTACTAAATTCAGCTGCAAGTATATGGAAGGCTGCTAAAGATACGTACTCACAAGTAGGGAATGATGCTTAAGTATATGAACTACAAAAGAAAATTCATGATACCAAACAAAAAGAGTTTTCTTTGTGTCAGTATTATTCTAAGTTAAGAGGAATGTGGCAAGAGATGGATTATTATGAAGCCTTCTCCACTTCTTATCCTACAGATGCCACAAAATTCACAAAAAGGGAAGATAAATTTTGTGTTTATACTTTCTTAGCAGGTCTCAATGTGTAGTTTGATGAGATACGTGCTCATGTTTTGAGCCGTGATCCTTTTCCCTCTTTAGAACAGGCCTATGCTATGGTCATATTTGAGGACAGCAGATGAACGGCTATGTTACAACCCTTTTTGCCTGATCGCTCAGCTCTATTTTCTAGAACGGGCACCTTTAGCACAGGTAATTTTAAGTTTTAACCGATCCGGCACTCACCCAAGTTCAAATAGAGAGCCTATTAAATGTGAGTTATGTGGCAAGGAACGTCACCCGCACCTACTCCTGCCTCGGACATTCCAAGTTCTCACTTTGCTCGATTAGGTATGTGTTTCAGTGGATACTGCATGTCAATGGTCTCTAATCCTTGGATTACTGACTCTAGTGCCACGGACCACATGACTGGTAATCAAAACAAGTCAGTAACTTCCCAATCCTGAAATTAATGTTGTTCGTGTAGCGGATGGGACTCTCTCCTCTGTATCAGGGAAATGATACATTCAATGCACTTCTTCTTTAACTTTGCAGTTTGTCCTTTATGTTCCCAAATTTTCTATTAATCCCATGTCTATTAGTAGTATTACATCTGCTTTAAACTGCAAAGTTATTTTTTTTTCGTTCTTATTGTCTATTACAAAATCTGGCAATAGAAAAAACAATTGGATGTTGTAAGATGTAGGGTGGTATGTATTTGCTTGAAGAAGGTCCCAAAGTCAGTTTCAGTTTCCCCAAGCCTAGTCCATCAACTCTATTCGGCATCCTCTGATCTTCAACAATGGCACCAGTGGCTCGGGCATCCTTTATTTACAGTTTTAGCAAGCCTTTTTCCCTCTTTAGCAAATAAACGTAAACAAGGCAAGTTTTTTTGCGAAGCTTGTATTCCGACTAAGCAAACTCGATCTTTGTATAGTCTTTCATTTGAACGCAGTAGTACTCCCTTCCATTTGGTTCATTTTGATGTTTGGGGACCAGCCAGAACTAAATCAATTACTGGTCACCATTGGTTTGTTATATTTATCGAATGTTATTCTAAAATTACTTGGGTTTATCTTTTGCATAATAAGAGTGAAGTGTTTCACTACATTCGTCAGTTTCAGCAGATGATTAAGATCCAGTTTCAAGCTTCTTTAAAGATTCTCAAGAGTGACAACGGCAAAGAGTACATGGATGGAGAGTTTCAACATTATCTGGCAGTTTGCACCAAACCAGTTGTGTTGATACTATTGCTCAAAATGGGGTGGCTGAAAGAAAGAATCACCATCTCCTCGAAATGGCTCTTGGGTTGATGTTTGCCTGCAATGTGCCGCCACAATAATGGAGTGATGCTATCCTTACCTCAGCCAACCTTATTAACCGTGTTCCAACCCTAGTCTTGGATCATCACTCTCCTTTGACCCTTCTTCTCAGTGATCCCTCCCATATTATTCCTCCTAAGATCTTTGGCTGCGTGTGCTATGTGCGCAACCATCGATCTCCAGGAAAACTAGAACCCCATGGTTTTCATTGTCTTTTCTTGGTATATTCTTTGACCCAGAAAGGCTATAAATGCCACCCTCCAACCCGTCGCACTTTCATCTCCATGGATGTTCTTTTTATGAGCACCTCCCTTACTACCCAACGTTTCATCTACAGGGGGAGTCTAGTCTTCAGGAAGATGGGCCAATTATCATACCTATGCCCTCTCCCTTTCCACTTCAAGGGGAGACAACAACACCTCCTGAGCCTACATCACCTTCTTTTGAACCCTCTGCTGAACAAATTCCCATGGAGACACCTCGCCTTCATGTCTATAGCCGTACCAGACTCAAGCAAGAAAGGACCACCACCATCAATGCACCTACACACATCCCTTCGTCAACTCTGGATCCAGAAACTATTTTAGAAAATGAGATCCTTCCATCTGGTAATATTCTTCCCTCTGAGTCAGACTTACCTATTGCTCTTCGTAAAGGTACTAGGTCCTGTACTCAAAATCCTATTTCTCAATGTCTCTTATAAATCATTGTCTCCGTTATATCTTGCTTTTGTCTTTACTTTGTTTTCTATGTCTATTCCCAAACATTGGCAGGATGCATGTTGGGGAAATCTGCTACGCTATCAATAGAACCACGACACGTAGGACTCGACCAACAAGCCACGTAGATATTCCCGATTGGATATAAGAAAGCATCTTCACGAACTCGAATACAGAAGCAAAGGGCAAAAGCGGTATTTAAGGAAAATGCACTATTCACTATAAATAGGACAAATCCCGAGAATTTAGGTACTAGAACATTTATTACTCATTACTCATCCTTGGGATTCTCGCTCTGACACCTGGGACGGAGAATCTCTTACCTACCCCACTCACACTTAAATATTGTTGTGGGCTCGACACCGAGCCCATCAACTATTCACAGAGCCCTAACTTTGGCATCGGAGTGGACACGGGGCCATAGGCCCGCCTCCTCCCCTTGTCTTTGCTTGTCTTGCAAGTCTAGTCAGCTTAGTGGGCCTACGAGATGGATCAGGGCCGAAACAATGCGGTTGCAGATGCGAGATGGAAAGCATCCATGGTAGAGGAAATGACTGCCCTAAAAAAAATGAGACATTAGATCTAGTTGATCTTCCACCAGGGAAGAAGACTGTTGTTGGGTGTAAGTGGATCTTAACTATAAAGCAAAAAAAAGACGGGACTATTGATAGATACAATGCTAGATTAGTCGCCCGTGGATTCACACAGACTTATGGAATCGATTATTAGGAGACCTTTGCCCCTGTTGCAAAAATGGCTACTATTCGGGTAATTTTGGTCTGCGCAGTACATTACAATTGGGATTTACAACAGCTGGACATCAAGAATGCATTTCTTCATGGGGAGCTAACTAAGGAAGTGTACATGGATGTCCCTTTAGGAATTACATCATCAGCTACTAAAAGAAAGGTGTATAAGCTGAAATGATCCATCTATGGGCTCAAGCAATCACCTAAGGCCTAGTTTGGACGGTTTTACAAAGCTATGACCTCAGTTGGCTACGAGTAAAGTAATGTAGATCACACTTTGTTTATTAAGCAGAGGGAGGGAAAATCACGATTCTCATAGTGTATGTAGATGACATTGTGATTACTGGCAGTGATGATGAAGAAATTAGAAATCTGAAGACCTTTTTGGGAAAAGAGTTTGAAGTCAAAGACCTAGGAAAATTGAGATATTTTCTTAAGATTAAAGTAACACGCTCCATTAGAAGTATTGATTTATCTCAGTGGAAGTACATACTTGATCTTCTCTCTAAGACCAGTCTCTTAGGGTGTCGACCTTGTGAGACACCAATTGATCCTAATACTTAATTACAAGATAATACGAGAACTCTAGTAGACAAGGAAAAATATCATCGATTAGTTGGAAAGTTGATATATCTAGCCCACACTCGACCTGATATTGCTTTTGCAGTTAGTCTGTTGAGTTAATTCATGCATGACCCCTATACGTCCCATATGGATGCTGTGCTCCGAATATTACACTATTTGAAATCTGCTCCTGGAAGAAGAATTATACTCTCTTCTCAGGGCAATCTGGAAGTGGATGCCTACACTGATGCTCACTGGGCAGGAAATCCAGACAGAAAGTCTACATCAGGGTATTGTACCTTCATTGGAGGGAATTTGATTACTTCGCGCAGCAAGAAGCAGAATGTGGTGGCTCGTTCTACTGCTGAGACTGAGTTTAGAGCTACGACTCAATGGACATCTGAGCTATTATGGTTATAGGGATTACTCAAGGATCTGGGTATCAGTACTTCTTAGCCTATGAGATTATTTTGTGACAATAAAGCTGCAATTAGTATTGCTCACAATCCAATGCAACATGATAGGACCGAACATGTAGAAAATGACTAAGGGCAATCTTGTAATTTTATTTTCAGTCTCTTTATAAATAAAATGTGGGGGTGAGAGAATAACTCACTCTTTCTTTTCTTTCTATTCTATTCAACACCTCTTTATCCTCTATTCAAGGATCAAGGTGCCGGTTTCGAGACCTGTTTCGGTCAGGCTCGAAACCGGCACAACTCGGCGAAACCACCGAAACCAGGCCGAAACCTGGTATTTTCTACCAGCTTTATTGACTCCATGGTTTCGAGGCTTAAAAATATTTTTTTTTTGTCTGATTTTTTTTGTGTACCCTATTTAAACCATTTTACACCTATTTCTAATGTTAGTTTGCAAAAAAGACATAGAAAATAGCTACATGTGGTGTGGACCAATGTTTGATAGTGTACGCTGAAATATTACACAAATGTCACAATGTAGTAATGTACTAAGCTACTAACTATTAAGCCACTAATTAACAATATTCATTAAAAATTAATACATTGAAGATTGAACTTAGAAATTAGAAATCTCACCAGTTAGTTCCATGTGGAGCTTCGTGGTACATTTAAACCACGTGCAACATACCACTGATGGTGGCGATAACGCTCCTCAGATTGCAGCACGTATGTATCCCAAGACAAGGTATCACTCCAATTGTTCTGATAGTCTCTAACAGCCCATGAGTAGATAGAGTCATCAACATAATATAAGTACCCTTGTCGAGGGTAAGGCTGATCGAGTGTGTGTGTGGGTGGAGCAGGAGTAGGCATGAACGTCGGAGGAGGAACATCTTGGAAATATGGAGTCGACGAACGATGATCCAACAGTGCCACTGCCAACACCTGAGGCTGAGTCATCTCTAAATTGATTGCTGGGGTAGGAACTATAATAACCCCCATACCCACCACCTCCAACCCCACTAGCCCCAGTAGTAGACCATCCAAATCCACCATGTGCCGTCGAACCGATACTCGCCGCCACTCTCTTGGGGAATTCTTGGGCTCGAGGTCCGTGTGATCATGAATTCCGGTGCACACCAATGCCCGGTCCCTCCGGCCCCGAGAACTCTCCCCTAAATGCATCCCTGTCATGCTTGCCGGACATGGTCGATATATCCATGGGATCTGTTTCATCCATCTCCTCCTGTGGCATGAACCGCTGGCGTGATCCTCTAGTGTACCCTCTAGTACTACCACTAGGCCGGGTTCCGTGGTCAGTATCCTGTGTAGCATGATCATAGTGAGTCTCCCCTGTGAATCTCAAGGGAGAAGGCAATGGATCTAGGCTGCCGTGGTTGGTCATACCGATCGGGCTCATTGCGTAAGGCAGCATATCCGTCATCACCACCACCATCATCATCATTATCCCCGGTACCACTAGGTCCACTAGTACCGGTATCACCTTGGTGGCAGAAGGTGATTGTGTTTCTCCAGAAGAAACCGGCGAATCACTCTCAGTCTCACTATCACCAGTCTGAAATGGACGTCTTGCCTATGCGTGGACTCTACCCTCAATAGCCATAAACTCTCCCACATCAGCCTCCAAGGCTCCAGCAATAAGACGACTTGGTCGACCACCAGCCTCATCTAATTGAGGCTCACCACGATCTGTAACCCACTCATTTAAAGGATCAACTTCCTCTCCCTCCAACTCAAAGATCTCACTCAGCTCAATGGGGGTTTTAGCATCTTTGTCCCTGCTTAACCGTATGTGCTATTCTTTCAGTCTCAAATTATAGTGCACATACACCAAGTCCTCAAGCCTTTTTGCACCCAACCGGTTTTAGGTCGCTTAGTATGTATAAGCGAAAATGTGCTCCAGTTTCGTTCACATCCCGTGGCGGAGCATGTTTGTGATAACACCTTTACTGCTATTGCACGAAGGTTGGGTGACTCCGATCCGTATAGGACCCACCATTCAGCTGCAAAATAGCATAGGAAACAAATATTAAATGATGAAAAAATCCACAATGGCATATTGGCATCCATAAAGTAAGTATACGTACCAGGGGGTGTTGATTGTCGACCAGATTCAGCAGCCGCCCTACCAAAACTCCCAGTGGCATCTCTAAAGCTTTTGAGCTGAACCAATTTTGATGGGTAATAGTCTTAGTAAAAATAAAATTCTTATAAATTATGTTGACAACAAAGTAAGTAAAAGTCTTACTTCTTGCAAAATAATAGACTGTGCTCTTGCGTTTGGCTCAAGCTTGGCAACCACTTCTTGTACTGCATCTATTAATTCTTGACGCATTCCCAAGTTGTCTTTGTATTGATACTTAGGATTCAGATAATATGCTAAAATTGACAAATATTATAATTACGTCAATGCAAGCTGATGTAATTTTAATTAGTTAGAAACTGAAGTACATCAAGTAAAGACTCACCAGCCTTGTGTAGTGGGTGCTTGAGCTGTGGCTCCCAACGATCTTTGATGATGGCAATATATTTTGAGTTCCCGCGTCTGTAAGCTTCCTCTACTTGCATCTTCATCATATCTATGGCAGCCCACAAGTATGGTAAGGTGGCCTTCCTTTGTCCATCAACCATTCTCAGCACTTTCACAATGGGATCTAATATCGCCACAACTTTTTTGACATCATCCCAGAATTTATCGCTAGATATGGTTGCTTGTGCGGTTCTACCAGCTCGAGAACTAGACCCGAGGCCACTCAAACCACTCCTCCGAAGCAAACATTGATCTCAAACTAGACTTCTTCATGTCAAAACTCTTGAGGGCAATGTAGTTTGTTGCAAAAGCAGCGTTAACCCCGGCCTCACCAAGTCTCCACCACACTTGGTTCTCATCATCTCTAAGGCATATCCATGGTTATAAATGAAAGTGGTTACTTGTCTTGCATTTTCTCCGGTCTCTTTCACCGGTTTTATTTCCCCCATGTCCTTCAAGATCAAATCAATACAGTGGGCTGCACATGGTGTCCAAAAAGTCGGTATTTTTATTATTCATCAACCTTTCCCTGCTTTTTAAAGTTACTACCATTATCAGTGACCACTTGTACCACATGATTTATCCCCACTTCTTTCACCACTTTCTTCAAGAGACCATAAATGTACTTGGAATCCTTGATATGATTAGATGCATCAACAGACTTCAGAAACGCTGTTCTACCATCACAATTCACCAAAAAGTTGATGAGAGATTTCTTGGTGGGTCCGCTCCACCCATCACACATCACAGTCACCCCATATCTTTCCCATTGTGTCTTCAAAGAATCCACATATTGTTTCATTTCTTTTTTATGTCTGAGTAGGTAGGTGTTGTACAACTCCCAAGCTGTAGGCCCTTTAACTCCTGGACCTGCCCTACCTATTTCATCCAACATAGTCTGATAGTGAGGTCCTATGGTAGCATTTGCTGCAATGCCATGGTACATCATCCACTTGGAGATTTTGTCTCCTACTCTCGTCTTGACATCAGTCCAAAAATGGGGCAACTTTTTTTGTTTACTATCCTGTCTGACAAATAGATCAGGATCCGCCCTCAGGACCTCAAGATCTGGGTCACGAATAGGTGGTGGTGCTCGTGCGAGGTCCGGAGTCCTAACACTCCGAGTCCTCCTAAAAGGTATCTCGGGGGCACCCCTACTTCTCGGCCTCGGCCTCCTCCCCTCATCCTCTGCGCGTTGCCTCTCTAGATGACCCGGCTCCTCTAGTCCTCTCAAAACTGTCTTTGTCGATCTAGCTCTCTTTGCCTTATACTTGCTATCTTCGCTCTCTTCAGCTGTCTCACCTCTGCCTCTGTCATTTCTTGGTCTACCTCATCACTGTCAAGGCTAATGTCATCTTCATTAACCCCTAGATTGCCCTCCAGACAAGCCTCCTCAAACTCCTGTTTATCTGCCTTCTTCTTATTTCTTCTATCAATATCACTCTTCATTAAGCTTGCCATAGCCTTCTTCACTTCACTTGGTACGTTGGGGCAACCCATAACATCCTTGTTACCACCAGCAAGATGCCACTTCAATCTAGTGGCACCACCTCCTTATCTGTTTGCCACAATAATTACATTGTGATTGTTTCTTATTGGCGATAAGTGGTATCCCATGCCTCCATGCAATGTCACCACTTGCGGTTGGTGCATCGCCATTTCAAACACTTATCTTGTTGAAACAAAAAAGACAACAATTACTACAATTGAAACAAACTATATTTTCATTTTTAACAACACTTTATTACATAAATAATATCTTATAACTAAATAATACATCTTAAAGTAAAAAAACAGCATAGGTTTATCATTTTTACATTGCATTATTACATAAAACAGCAACATATTATAATTTCTAACGCATTTATATTTTTTCCATAAGTTAAAAATATTTTATTAATTTTTCAGTAATTAAAATGCCCTTAAATCAACATAAAGAATTAGTACATATTACTTTTATTACATAAAACAGCAACCCACCATAAAATAATAATACTTTTAAAAATAATTTTATTTATAAAGATTTTCAAAGTGAAAACAGAAATATTTTATCATTTATTTATATTTATTTTCAATTTAATTAATTATTTTATCAATATCCGAAAATTAAAATAATTAAATAAAAACAGAAAAATAATTTTACTCCATACAAAATGTAGATCACCTTATTTTGTTTAACATATATTTAATTCAATGCCATACAACATGTGTAAGATGTAATTTTTTCAAAAAATAGTTGTAGGAAAATCTTTTTTTTCAAACAGAAAATCTAATAAATAAATTATTTGTCAAAAAAAAAAACTACTTCCATGGATTCATAGATCGGGTGTTAGAATCAAACATATAAAAAATTGGAAGCCATCCATGATGTTTGCATACCATTTCATTCAAAAATACACAAAATAGAGAGAATGACTTACCTTGAAGAGAGAGAGATGAGTTGAGAGCAAGAATCCTTGAATAATCTTGACAAAAGTTGATATCCTTTGAAGAATTGAAGATTTAGGAAGAAAAAATTGAGAGAAATGAGGTTGGAGAGGAGAAGGGGGAAAAATAGGAAGGAAGTGTCGAAACCTACTGATTTCGAGTAGGTTTCGACACTTAAAAGGTACTGGACCAAATTATTATGGGTCGAAACTGGGTTTCGACAAGGTACTGGACCAAATTATTATGGGTCGAAACTGGGTTTCGACCGAAACCTGGTCGAACCCAGTGGTTTCGGTTCGAAACCATGCGTAAATCAGTTTCGAGCCTGGGTTTCGTCTCGCCCAGGCTCGAAACCGAGTTGTTTCGGTCGAAACTTCGACCGAAACCTCGAACAGTGCCTCTATTTCCATTTCTTTAAGCTGGCAGGAAATTATTGTTGATCCCAAATGGAAGGTTGCAATGTTAAAAGAGATGCACGCTCTCAACAAGAATAAGACCTGGGATCTTGTCAATATTCCTCTGGGAAAGAAACATGTAGGATGCAAATGGATCTTTACAGTAAAGCAAAAAATTGATGGTACTGTTGACAGGTACAAAGCTCGATTAGTTGCCAAGGGCTATACTCAAACGTTCGGGATAGACTATCAGAAAACTTTTGCCCCTGTTGCCAAGTTAAATACTGTTCGCATCCTTTTCTCATGTGTAGTCAACCTTGGTTGGAGTTAACATCAATTAGATGTGAAAAATGCCTTTCTACATGGGGAGATAGAAAAGGAGGTGTACATGGATGTCCCTCCTGAATTTTCCAAACCTCCGACAGCTGGTAAGGTCTATAAATTAAAACGGGCCTCATATGGTATAAAACAATATCCTCGGGCCTGATTTGGACGCTTCCATAGAGCCATGATATCTGTGGGGTACAAATAGAGTAATGCTGACCACACTCTGTTCATAAAAAAAAGGGCGAGTTAACTACTAATCTTATTGTGTATGTAGATGATATAGTGGTGATAGGGAATGACACTGTTGAAATATCTCACTTGACTTTTTTGGGCACAAAATTTTAAATTAAAGACCTTGGCTCATTAAGGTATTTCCTCGGGATTGAAGTTGCTCGACTACTCAAGGTATCTTCCTCTCTCAATAGATGTATACTCTTGACTTATTGTCCGACACTGGGATGCTTGGGTGTATGCCTACTGACACACCACCCGAAGCCAATTCCCGTCTGTCACTAAAAGATGGGGAACCAGTTGATAAAAGTGGATATCAAAGATTAATTGGCCGGTTAATTTATCTTTCTAATACCAAACTAGATACTGCCTTTGTAGTCAATATGGTTAGTCAATACATGCATGATCCCTAATCTAGTCATTTGGATGATGTGTATCAGATCCTGCATTATTTAAAATCAGCTCTTGATCGTGGTGTTCTTTTGGCTCCTCATACACACCTTGAATGTATGGCCTACACTGATGCTAATTGGGTTGGTTCACTGGACGATAGACGCTCGACTTTGCCTATTGGACTCTAGTAGGGGGAAATCTAGTCACCTGGCGAAGCAAGAAACAAGTTGTGGTCGCTCATTCCAGTGCAGACGCCGAATTTAGGGCTATGGTTCATGGTATTTGTGAGCTTCTTTGGCTCAAAGGTCTCCTTCACAACCTATGAAGCTCTTTTGTGATAGCAAATCGGTCATTAGAATTGCTCATAACCCAGTCCAACACGATATAACAAATCAAGTTGAGATAGATCGTCACTTCATCGAGGAAAAGCTCAAGCAAAGTCTCATTTGCATTCCCTTTGTCAAATCTAAAGACCAATTGGCTGATTTTTTATCAAGAGCATTCCTGCCAAGATGTTTCATCCTATTGCAGTCAAGTTGGGAATGACCGATATCTATTCCCCAACTTAAGGGGGAGTATTGGAATATAGAATAGTCTATGTTCAATGTATTGTCCAAGTTCGATGTAACCTACTATTGTCCATGTTCGATGTAACCTACTTTTTTTTCCTACCTCACCTACTCTCTTTCTATTCTTGTAAATCTTTCACTCTATAAATGCAATACGACTTCTATCTTAAAAGACAAGTCAAGCCATATTTACAACAGAAATAAACAACCAAATTCCATTCATAGTTCATTATAAACATTATAAGCTTTCTACACATGGAATCTCTCTCAAAAACCCATTAGTAACCATGGTAAATTAAGCTCTGATGTGCCATTGTACCATTGGTATTTGACATCTTTTTTGTACTTTTCCCAAACAAGTTGTTGTTTATCACTTTTTGGGATCACTTCAATTGCTGTGAGTATCTCTCCTTCAGCAGCCTTTCCAGTAAGAGCAAGCATCTCGATTCTTGGAAGTTCTGGCAAGAAGTAATTTGAACATGAAAAGCAAGCACAGTATAAGTTCCAATTTGAATAATTTGCAGAAAAAATACTCTTTAACTCTATTATATGCAAAGAAACTATTACAATGGAAGGTTGGACATAAACAAAATAATTAACATGACCCAGTCGGTGATATGGGAAGATCCCTCTTGAAAATTAGTGGGCCACCCCACCAGGATATAGAAATGTAGAGCAAAGTTGCATATTGCGATTTCTTCACTTCTTTTTACAGGAAACTGACGTCTGCAGATTTTCAGTTAATTTTAGCATTTGTAAGGACTGTTTTGAATGGATGTATTTTCTTGATTATATCAGAATTAACAATCCATTTATTCTTCAATAAACCTTAAAGGATTTTTTCAATGTAATATTGTTAATTCCTTATGAGATTAACCTAAATGAAAATCTAGCATACAAGTTCCTAGGTGGAAAAATTTTTTGAAGTGATACATTTATTTTTTCCCTTGACTGTAGTCTATAGGTACTTGGAAAAAAAAACAGCCCACACCATATTTTCTATTTAATTGTTGACAATTCTCTTGCACCAGTCCATGAATCCAAATGTTTTCACTGTCCGATATACATCAGGCTTTCATTCCATGCTTGTAACCATGGCTCCATGCAAAATTAATTAATATATATCGAAACTTTGTTCCTTTAGCCGTTTTTTTTTTCCTAATTCCTTTTCGTCCAAGACATTAGCTCAGTACATAGAATATAAACAGTGTAATTTTATTTCAACCAGACCATGTTATACAATATAGAATCAAGTTATTAGAAGTCCATGCTATGGTTTCAAGAGGCCTAAGATTACCTGGAAGAATGATCTCAGTTGGCTCAGACAATATAAGTTCCCCAACAACTGAATCCGAACGAACTGGTGTGTATCTGTAAGCCACATGTTGAAAGTGTCAACAGGAAAGATAAAAGAAAATGTAACAATAGTCAACAGCAGATAAAGGATGAAGTGAAAAGGGCAAACCATTTGACAAGAACATAGAATCAATAAAATCAATGCATTTTTTGCAGTAAAAACTCAACCTTTGTCCACCAAACAAATCAACAAAACAATTTATAACAAAATCAACAGAACTTAAAATTGAGGCTTAAGTAATCTCAAAGTCTATACTTGCAAGTTCATGCATAGTTGAAGCAAGGTATATTTGAATATTGAGCACAAAGGAAGAAGTAAGGCATAGTTGAATATTAAGCACAAAGGAAGAAGATGAAGTAGAAAGGAGAAGGGAAGAGTTTCGGTGGAAGAGAGAGAGAGAGAAAGGAGAGAGGATGAGTGAAATGAAAGAAGAGTGCGTTGTGTCGATTTGGACACACCTCACTTTTATTATGAATCACTAACTTAAAAGGTACAAATTACATGTACCATTATACATAAAACAGCACAATACACCTATACTGCCAAATGACATATACCCCTACAAGCATAATTCCAACACCCCCCTCAAGCTGGGGAGTATATATCACACATACCCAGCTTGCCTAAGAGGCCACTAAAATGGAGACGAATCAGTCCTTCGGTGATATCAGCCACTTGTTCACCCGTCCACACAAATGGAGTGCAAATGAGTTCAGAATCAATCTTTTCTTTTATGAAGTACCTAACAACTTCAATTTGTTTGGGTTGAGAATATTACGTATTTCATTTTTTGTCTAGATTCATTGTACTACCTGTATTGTACAATTGTACTACCTGTACTACCCTCATTGTACTACCTGTATTGTACTACCTGTACTACCTCTTTCTTTCTTTGTATTCATTCTCACATTATACATAAGAGGACCTCGGTCTATTACAGACAAGTCATTTCATCATTCAACATGGTATCAAAGCCAAGTTAGCTCTACCGCCAGATCCCTCCGCCGCCTCACCACCGCCGCCGCCTCACCACCACCGCCGCCGCCAACCTACCACCGCCGACCACCGACTTTCTTTCTTTTCTTTTCTTTTTTTTTTCTCTCCCCACTAGGGGCAGCAACCAAAGAGGGAATCATACAATGATATAGGTACTGCCCTTCTTTTTATTCCTCATTATGGATCATTTTTTTATTCTCTTTATTGGAAATCAATTTTTTTTTATCAGTCTGGATATTAATAATATGGTTCAGTCTGGTCGGATATCTATGAGTTTCTGAGTTTACCCCAATAAACAAAAAAGTGGGTGCAAACCAGAATTGATTTCCATATATTATGTTGCAGATGGGACAAGTTAGGATATCTGACAAGTGATATTTCTACTTTGATCTCCATATACTATGCTATAACCAAACAAGGAGGCTGTTCATATTGTTTTTGGGTGTTTGTTCTTGAATACACAACTCAAGGATGACATCTGAAGTAACCTCTTCTGGGATAGAGAGTTTTAAAATGGACAATCTCACTATTCCCACTAATACCACTAAACTTGATGGTGGTAATTACCTAATGTGGTCTCGGGCCACCCAACTCTCAATTACAGCTCGGGGATTATCGGGATATCTCACCGGCACCAAAGAAAAACCTCTGACCAAGGACATTGTTTTGGAAAAATGGCATGCTGAAAATTCATTTAAATGCAATATCTCCTCAATTCCATGCAACCCATTATAGCCAAGGGCTATTTGTTATTGGATACTACTGCACAAATTTGGAAGTCCGCTAAGGACACCTATTTTCCCAAGTTGGAAATGCTGCTTTAATTTATGTCATTCAAAAAAGTGTTCATGAAACTATCCAAAAAGAATTTATTGTATCCCAATATTATACTAAGTTGAGGAGCTATTGGGAAACAATTAATTTTTATGATTCTATTCATGCTAAATGTGAAGAAGATGCTACCCTATTTCACAAAAGGGAAGAGAAATACAGGGTTTATACTTTTCTGGCGGGACTAAATGTGGAGCTTGATCCTATTCGCTCACAGATTCTCAGCAGGGACCATTTCCCCACCCTCGAACAGGCTTATTCCATGGTTCAGTTAGAGGACCAACGACGAATAACAATGTTGTCCCCTTCTGTTCCGGATAGGTCTGCTCTCCAGACAAATACTCAGACATACAAGAGTCCTCTTGTTTCCCGTGATGCTATCAAATGTGAGTATGGCTCAAGCTTTGGCACACCAAAGACACATGCTGGAAACTTCATGGCAAACCGGCATATTTTGAAGCAAAACGCCGGAAAAAAGATATGCACAAGGCAAAGTCCTCCTACGCACCTCAGGCACATCAAACTGAAGCAAGTCCTCCTACTGGTCCTCTGCCACAACTCTATGCACAAGAACTTCAGACTCTCCGGCATCTCCTTCGACTACCTCCTGCGACTACAAATCAATCATCCACATCTGCATCTACCAATCCAGGTTCTTTTTTTGTTCAATCAGGTATTTCCCATGATGGTCATTGTGCTTTCTCTGTCTCTAGCCCTTGGGTTATAGATACTAGAGCCACTGACCATATGACTGGTTCGTCTGAGTCCTTTTATTTATACTCTCCTTCTTCTGGACATAATACTGTGAAGGTCGCTGATGGATCTCTCTCTCCTATATCTGGAATTGGATCCATCCATTGTTCTTCCTCCCTTGATTTGAATTTCGTTCTACATGTTCCTAATTTATCCACAAATTTACTCTCCATTAGTAGTCTTACAAAGTCTCTAAATTGTAAAGTAACATTTTTTCCTACCTATTGTGTGATTCAGGATCTGGAGAACGGGAAGACGATTGGACATGGAAGTGTGCATGGTGGCCTGTACTTGCTTGACAATGGTAGTTCAACACCTTCCTCCCATTCCAGGTCGGTACCCTTCAAGCAGTGGCACCGCCGTCTTGGGCATCCCTCTTCTGCTATTTTATCTCATTTTTTTCCAAAATTATTTAAACAATGTAATAAAGACGAGTTATTTTGTGAGGCTTGTGTTTTGGCCAAACAGGCTCGTATTTCTTATTTACCTTCTGCTTCAAGAAGTCCTTGTATCTTTGATTTAGTCCATTCTGATGTTTGGGGTCTAACACGGACTACCTCTATTTCTAGTCATAGGTGGTTTGTAACCTTTATTAATTGTCACACTCGTACTACATGGGTCTATCTGATGCGTCAAAAAAATGAGGTCTTTGTATGCTTCCGCCATTTCCACAATATGATCAAGACGCAGTTTCAAACTCAGTGGAAGATGCTCCGTAGTGACAATGGTAAGGAATATCTTGAAGGATTTTTTCAGCAATACTTGGCTGAAAATGGGATAATTCATCGGACAAGTTGTGTGGACACTCCCGCTCGAATGGAGTCACTGAAAGAAAGAACTGCCACTTACTCGAAACAGCTAGAGCACTAATGTTTGAGAGACATGTTCCCGCTCAATACTGGAGTGATGCTGTCCTCACTGCAGCATCCCTGATCAACCGCCTTCCATCTCTAGTTTTAGACAACAAGGCTCCCTTGGACATCTTATGTGGAAATTCTGATTTTGTTCTTCCTCCTAGAGTCTTTGGTTGTCTTTGTTATGCTCGTAACCATCGTTCCCCTGGCAATCTTGATCCACGTGGATTAAAGTGCATATTTTAGGGGTATTCGCAAACACGGAAAGGATACAAGTGTTATCATCCTCCCTCTCGTCAGGTCCTTGTTAGTAGAGATGTCATTTTTCATGAGCATCTCTCCTATTATCAGGCTCCTCTTCAGGGGGAGACACAGACAGTTGAAGATGCACCTAATATCCCAAATGTACTTATACCGGATATACCTGATGTACCAGAAATAGTCCAAGAACAAGTGCTCGATACAACTGCACCATCTAAACATCCAATCGCCAAGCCACCTTTGCAAGTCTACAGTCGTACCAAAGACAAGCAAGGAAAGGCCACTACCACTCCTGCACATGTCCCTTCGCTAGCCCTGGATCCAATAACTGAGTCTACTGAGCCTTCTTCTGGTAAGGAACTTACTCCTTCTGATCTTGATCTTCCAATTGCACTTTGGAAAGGAACTAGGGCCGGCACCCTACATCCTATTTCCAATTATGTTTCCTATGACTCTCTTTCCCCTTCTTTCCGTGTTTTTGTGTCTTCGCTCTCTTCTGTGTCTGTTCCTCAAAAATGGCAGGATGCAATTATGGATGAAAGGTGGAAAGCTACAATAGTGGAAGAAATGAGGGCTCTGAAGAAAAATGGTACATGGGATCTTGTTCCACTTCCGCAGGATCAAGGTCAAGTAGGATGCAAGTGGATCTTTACAAGTGAAACATAAACCGGATGGGACTATTGATCGGTACAAGGCTAGATTGGTTGCACGAGGATTTACTCAAACATATGGGGTTGACTACCAAGAAACCTTCGCTCCAGTGGCCAAAATGACTACCATCAGGGTTTTAGTGTCCTGTGTTGTACATCATAACTGGGACTTGCAACAGTTAGATGTAAAAAATACATTCCTTTATGGAGAACTTACTGAAGATGTCTATATGGACTGCCCACCGGGTTTCACAGATGATAAAAGCCAAGGAAAAGTCTGCAAGTTGAAGCGATCTCTTTATGGTCTAAAACAATCCCCTAGAGTATGGTTTGGAAGATTTAATAAAGTTATGGTAGCATTTGGCTATGTTCAAAGCAATGCTGACTATACTTTATTTATAAAACATTCCCCTAACACTTTTACTACCTTACTTGTATATGTAGATGATATCATCATTGCTGGCAATAACAATGATGAAATCACGAAACTAAAGGCATTTCTAGGGAAGGAGTTTGAGATCAAAGACCTTGGAAAACTTAGGTACTTTCTTGGGATTGAAGTTGCCAGATCTGCAAAAGGCATCTATCTGTCTCAAAGAAAGTATGTTCTTGATCTTCTCTCAGAAATAGGGTTACTTGGGGCTCAACCTTGTGATACTCCTCTCGATCCCAATACCAAGCTAAGGGCAAAAGAAGGCACACCAGAAGACAAAGGAAGATATCAGAGACTTGTTGGCAGACTCATATATCTTGCCCACACACGGCCAGATATTGCATTCGCATTTAGTTTGGTAAGCCAGTTTATGCACGACCCATACTCTACACATATGGAGGCTGTCTATCGGATACTGCACTACCTAAAGTCAGCCCCTGGAAGAAGAATCCTATTATCTCCTAATGACCCTCTGAAAATGGAAGCATATGCCATTTCAGATTCACCAAATAAACAAATCCAGGTGGAGGCTTATACTGATGCAGATTGGGCAGGAAGTCCTGATCGTAAGTCTATCTCTGGTTATTGCACATTCTTGTGTGGCAATCTAGTAACCTGGCGCAGCAAGAAGCAAAATGTGGTTGCCCGATCCAGTGCAGAAGCAGAATACAGAGCAATGGCGCATGGAATATGCGAACTACTATGGTTACAACGACTATTCAAAGATTTGAAGGTTATGTGTAACCAGTCCATGAAATTATTCTGTGATAATCAAGCAGCCATTAGCATTGCTAATAATCCGGTTCAGCATGATAGAACAAAACATGTTGAGGTAGACCGTCACTTCATCAAAGAGAAACTGGACAGTGGACAAATCGAGATTCCGTTTGTCGATCAGAGGACCAACTAGCAGACATTTTCACCAAAGGTCTGCCAGGGAAATCCTTCCATATTATATTGTCCAAGTTGGGCATGCATGATATATATGCACCAACTTGAGGGGGAGTGTTGAGAATATTACGTATTTCATTTTTTGTCTAGATTCATTGTACTACCTGTATTGTACAATTGTACTACCTGTACTACCCTCATTGTACTACCTGTATTGCACTACCTATACTACCTTTTTCTTTCTTTGTATTCATTCTCACATTATAAATAAGAGGACCTCTGTCTATTACAGACAAGTCATTTCATCATTCAACAGTTTGGTCTAGTCATGCTGCACAGGATTGTGGGCAATGCTAATAATAGCAGCTTTGTTGTCACAATACAAGCAGATTGGCTCCTTGGTTTCAAAGCCCAATTCTTAGACAAGTTTTTTTAACCATAGAAGCTCACAAACACCATGAGCCATAGCCCTAAATTCAGCTTCAGCACTAGACCTAGCAACCACAAATTGTTTCTTGTTTCTCCATTTGACTAAGTTGCCACCAACAAAGATACAATGACCAGATGTGGATCTCCTGTCAAAAATGGATCATGTCCAATCAGCATCAGCGAATCCCCCAATCTTTAAGTGATTATATTTGGAGTGGAGAAGTCCCTTCCAAGAAGCAAGGTTTTAAATCTTGGATCTCGATCCCATCTCGGTGAGGTCTGAAATTTTCAAGAATTTTGAGATCTCAACAAGATCTCAAAACCCTTAGCGAGACACTGCTTTTTTTTAACATATAAAGGTCGAGATTTCCAAGATTTTATGAGATCTCAAGGTCAGGATTTCCGAGATTTCGTTGAGATTTGAAGTATGGCCAGGGTTGGAGTTCAAATATCTGAGAATGTGGTACACAAATCTAAGTGATCACTCCAAGAAGCATGCATGAACTGACTCACCACCCCAACAGCATAGGCAATATCAAGGCCAATGAGTGAAAGATATATCAGTTTACCAACCTATCTTTGGTATTTCTCGACATCAATGAGAAATATCACCTAGATTATGATTTTGGTCGATGGGAGAATTGGCTGGATTATAACCTAGAAACTAATTTCCTTGAGTAAGGCCAACACAAACTTCCTTTGACAAACATTGATCCCTTTCGGTGATCTTGAAACCTCAATGCCCAAGAAATATTTCAAAGGTCCAAGGTCCTTAATCTCAAATTGGAGAGCCAAGTAGAGTTTGAGCTTCTTAATTTCTTCCTTACTGTTCTCAGACACCACATTATGATCAACATAGACAATCAAAGAAGTGATTTTGTCACCAGTCCGCCTTATAAACAAGGTGTGATCTAGTTGGTTTTGAATATATCCATGTCCCATGATGGCCTATCTAAATCTCTCAAACCAAGCCTTTGGAGACTGTTTGAGACCATACAAGGCTTTCTTCAAGCAAAATATCTTTCCTTTAACAGAACAAAACTTGAACCTTGGGGGAGGATGCATGTATTATGTATACCCCTTCTTTTAAGTCAATATGGAAAAATGCATTTTTTCCAATAAGGGCCAATCCAAGGTGGCAGCCCAAGATAGGAGAGTTCTTATGGAGTTATGTTTGGCCACAAGAACAAATGTCTCTTGATAGTCAATCCCATAAACTTGAGTGTACCCTTTGGCAACAACTCTAGCCTTGTACCTCTCGACCGTGCATCGGAGCGGAACTTGATAGTATAGGCCCATTTGCGTCTAACAAATACTCTCCCCTTGGGAGTCAACAAGACCCCAAGAGTGGTTTTTCTCAAGGGCCACCATATCTTCGCTCGTAGCTTCCCTCTATTTAGGATTAGACATAGCTTCAACAACATATTTGGTAATGGAAGTAGAGGAAAGGGCCATAGAAAAAGCAATTCCTGTAGGTGAGAGAGCATGACAGGAAAAAAACTTGGCTATAGGTTTAGTAAAAGTCTGTGTGCCTTCACGGAAAGCAATAGAGAGATCCAAATCTGAAGGAGAAGCGGGAGGATTACCTGATTCAGAGATGTGTGGATCGGGATGAAGATCCAAAGAGGGTTCCTGGCAGGTCTTCTTCCTTATCCTGGAGCACACAAGTAGCTCCCCCTGTCTCATATCTAATAGACCATCACAATGTTCCCCTCTGTCACATCCTCACCATGTCCCCCTCAGTAACATCCAAACAATGCTCCCCTTCAATAATATCAATACCCTTATGCTTACCCATATCAATAGAAAAAGGAGGAATAGATATGATTGGAGTTCGGGTCACCTTTTCAAGATTTCTACCACCACAATTCTCTCCCTGAAGAGGTAATTGAAAGAAGGAAACTGACTCAAGAAAGGTTACATCCTTGAAAAGGAGACACCGACAGGAAAAGGGATGATAGCATTTATACACTTTGGAGGAAGAGAAATAGCCAAGAAAGAGACATTTGAGGGCCGTGGGATCCAGTTTGGTGCGGGCAGATTTATTCACATGCACATAACAAATACAGCCAAACACCTTTGAAGGTAGAGGATAAGCGGAACTGTGAGGAGGCAAGACTTCAAAGGGGATTTAAAGGAAAGAATACTCAAAGGCATGCGGTTAATTAAGAAGGCCGCAGTACGAAGACCATCAAACCAAAAAGTTTTAGGAACATGCATAGCAAACAATAGTTGTCTAGCAACCTCAAACAAATGACAGGTTTTTTGTTTGGTCACCCCATTTTGTTAGGGACTGTCTACAAAGCCAGTTGATTAATGAACCCATGGTCAATAAAAAAAGGTCTAAAGTATCAAAACGAACAACTTGAATACTGATATGAAACTATGAGCAAACCAATTGATAGAAATTTTTAAAATCATCAAAAACATCACTTTTTTGTTTCAACATGAAAACCCAAGTAGTGCGAGAGTAATCATCAATAAAGCAGACAAAATAATGAAAGCCAAGTAACAGAGGCAGGGCCCAAACATTGGTGTGCACAAGAAGAAAGGGAGAATCAGATCTATTACCAAGAGAAGGATAATGGGTACAATAATATTTAGCATAAAGACAAGGTTCACAATGAAACACATGTGTAATAAGAAAAGAAGTAAACAAATGAGTTAACATTTTCCTCATAACAGAAAAAAAAATGGGTGTCCCAAACGGCAATGCCAAAGCAAAACAGTATAGTGCTAGGATCACTACGCCCACAAACAAAAGATTGAGCCTCCTTTAGAGTAGAAGCTCGGGTATCAAGGAGATACAAGACATCCACCTCACAGTCCACTTCCAATCACCCTCTTCGTTACCACATCCAAAAAGAGACAATGAGACAATGAGAAGGAAAAAAAAAAAAAGTTACAACAATTCAAAGATTAGGTCAAATGGTTAACAAAGGGAAGGCTAGTGGCAAAAATGAGGACATAGAGAACAAACTTCAAAGGTAGAGAGGTGGTGGCTTGTACACTACCCTTACCAGAAATCAAGGAAAGGGAACCATCGGCAATTCAAACATCATCTCTTCTAGAACCTTGGTTCAAAATCTCAGCGAGATCTTGAGATTCTCGAAGTTTTCAAACAAAACGAGACAAGATCTCACACGAGACCTGATCACGACTGGTCTAGACATTTACGACCTATTCACGATTAGTCTCGACATAATATATGAATTATGATTGTGTAATTTACTTGACTACTTCGGGTTTTTTTACTATTACAATTAACTAATTAAGTGCTATTATGTTTATTCTTCTCTTAAAATATAATTTTACTGACTCATTTGACCTTCTTTGATCTTCTACTAGTGTAACATTATGTAATTAAGCCAATATTATCCTAGGTTTACATCTGAACTTCAGATCGACATTGCCAAACATGGGTGTAAACCCAAACAACCACCATATGTTATTATTTTTATCAATTTTATTGTTTAAATGTGATTATGTATGCTAAAAGAGTGATTCCCTAGAGTATCAAGCTTTACAATGACCAGTTGAGCTCCGAGACATAGTCTAAATTTTAGCATGTTTTCGCCGTTTCGGTTTCTCAAAGAGTAGAGACAACTTCGAAACTCAAGTTTTCAAACTATGTCCAGAACAAACAGAATAAGAATCAAAATAATTAGGCATACTAGTCATGTGGTCTATGGCTGCCAGAATCAATGATCTACGAGGTAGAGGTAGATGAAGTGGAGACCTTTAGAGCAGTAGATGTTGGCCCTAAAGAACCTGACGTCTGGGCTGAACTATCGAACTATGCCATGACCCGTCTGAAAGCAGTAAGATTTCCTACTTGACAGAGAAACTATCTGGCTGTGCCTCTGGAGGGTGGCCTACAGGTTCAATGAGGCCTGTGTTAGCATGGGCACCTCCTTTTCGACCACCTCTCGTACCGCCCAAAGTAGAGGGAGGTGGTTTGCCATAAATATACCAACAAAATTACTTAGATGCCAAGTTTCCCACAATGCTCACATTTAAATCGACCTTTGCCATCTCCAAGTTTGGAAGAGGTGCCCCATCCACACCTTGCCAACCCTGCTGACAAACTAGAAGCAGGTGCTGACCTCTCAATAGTTGGGGCAGCATCCATTGTCAATTTCCTAGTCTCCTCACTATAAGTAACCAAAAACTTCATCCAAATATGGAAGAGGTATAAGGCCCAAAATCTGAACCTAGAGTGGCTCATATTCTAGATTTAAACCACAAAGGAGGAATAAAACACACTCTTTTCCATCATCTTGGAGATTTTAGCTTCATCTTCAGGGATTGATAATTAAAGGGCTTGATAATGATCATATTCCACCCAGAGGCTGTCATCAGGTTATAATATTCAAAAATAGTCCTCGCTCCCTATCTCATGGTGATGATTTTCTGGAGTTGGTAAACTTTAGCCAAGTCTCCCACTCGATCAAAGGTGCATGCCGCACTATCCTAGATGGCCTTGGCCATTTCCTTTAGCAAAAATCTCTTCCCAATTTTAGGCTTCATAGAGAAAATGAGCCAGGTCATAACAAGGGAGTTCCCAATTTCCCATTTCAGGTAAGATAATCTAGAGAAGGGGTTTCGATGCTGCCCATGCTGCCCGTAATCTAACCAACTTTCCCTCGGCTTCGTAGGGACAATTTAACATAGTGAATCCAATCCAAGTAATTCCCAATGTCCAACCTAACAATAAAAATCTGAAAATTTTCATTATCCAAAGCAAAGGGCCCATGGTGGATACCACTTGCACCACTAACCACACCAATAGAAGTACACACAAGGTAAACGAAGAAATAAAGCAAAGCTGTAGCAAGAAACAGCAAAAAGATTTTATAGGGGTTTTTTTCTCAAACATTTGTCATTCAGACAAGGAACAAGTGTGGTAACCAACAAAGAAACATGAACAGCACTAGAAGGCCATCTCAAACAATCCACTAAAGAGTACACATCCCAATCAACCCACGCAGGAACAATGTCGCAGTGAACAGTATCGTGATGAACAATGTTGGCGTGAACAATACCCCAATGAAGATTATCCTGGTGAACAGTAACACGGAGAACAATGTCGTGGAAAATAGTGCTTTGCTTCAACCTTCCATCAATGGAACCCTCTCATTTTAAGGTTTCAAAGATAAAGAGGAAACCAAAATAAGGAAAAAGAACTTAATCGACTCTCAAACCAGATTGTATTGCACTGATACCAAGTTGAATATTGAGCACAAAGGAAGGAGATGAAGTAAAAAGGTGAAGGGACGAGTTTCAGTAGAAGAGAGAGAAGGGAGAGAAAGGATGAGAGGAATGAATAGTGTGTTGTGTTGATTTGGATACACACCTCACTTATATTATGAATCACTAACTTAAAAGGTACAAATTAAAGAAGAAGAAGAAGAAGAAGAGAGCTAAAGAAATAAGAAGGAGAAGAGCAGATCATGAAACCAATAGTGTGCTAGTACCGAAATCTGTGAGTGAGTCTCCTCTCAATCTATACTTGTATTTATGGGCAAAAGATTATCCATTACATAAGGGAAGTCTCCATAAACAAAAGATACAAAAATAAGAAGGAAATAAAAAAAACAATATGGAAACTAAATAAAGAGAAATAAGGAAAGAGAGCCAGCCTATGTTGCCGGCGCTAATCACCACCAACGACACTTTGTTGGTCCTCGTAATGGACCCTATGGGCCTTGCCTTTAAGGGCACGTTAACACCCTCCCTCAAGCTTAGAGTATACAGATCATCCAATCCAAGCTTGTAACAGTTTAACCAATACGCTGGTCCAAACAAAGGTTTCATAAGAATATCAACAAGTTGATTCAAAAAAGATACAAATGAATCTTGAACAAAATGACAATCACCCTCTATATGTTTGGTATGTTCATGGAAGACTGGATTACTAGCAATATAAATAGCAGCTTGATTGTCACACATCAAGGACATAGGTCCAGAGACAGGGAATCCAAGTTCTTGTAGAAGAATTTTCAACCATAACAACTCACCAGTAGTATGTTATAGCACGATATTCAACTTCAGCACTAAACTTGAATATAGTAGTTTACTTTTTACTCTGCCAAGTAACAAGGTTACCCCCAATAAAGGTACAGTATCCAATGGTGGAGCGTCTATCACCATTAATTCCTACCCAATCAGAATCAGAAGAACCAACAATGTCGATGATAAATAAGACCAGTACCAGGAAATTTTCTTGAGATACCGCAATATGCGACAGGCAGCCTCTTAATGAACAACTTTAGGAGCATGCATAAACTGACTAACCACTCCAACAGAAAAGGAAATGTCAGGCAGAGTTACAGTTAGCTAAATCAGTTTCCCAACCAAGCGTCTATATTGATGAATATCAGAATATTCAGGAGAATCACATGTTTCAAGCTTCTGATGTGGGTCCTTCGTGTATCAACTAGTTTGGCTCCAAGAACTCCTGACTCAGAAAGCAAATCAAGCAGAAACTTTCTTTGAGACAAACTAATACCTTTATTAATACGAACCACTACAATCCCCAAAAAGTAGTGAAGAAGACCTAAGTCTTTCATCTGGAAGTGAGTATTCAAATAAGATTTAATTTCAGCAATGCATGTCTTATCATTGCCTGTAATAATAATATCATCGACATAAACGGCAATAATAGTGACATGAGAGGAACGGCGTCGCACAAAAATGGAATGATCAAAGTAACATGTAACAAAGCCAAAATCTAAAATAACAGTGCTGAATTTATCAAATCATGCACGAGGAGATTGTTTAAGACCATAAATAGTCTCAAGCAATTTGCACACCTTAGTTGAGTTCCCTCCCTAAGCAACATATCTTGGAGGTTGGTCTATATAGACTTCCTCGTGTAGGTCCCCATATAGGAAGGCATTCTTAAAATCCATCAGATAAAGAGGCCAATCAAGATTCACAGCCAAAGAAATTAGAACACAGACAGAGTTAAGACGTGCAACAGGGCAAAACGCCCCAAAAAAATCCACTTCATAGGTCTGAGTGAATCTTTTGGCAACTAATCTAGCCTTCAATCAATCAATAATTCCATCAGAATATGTTTTACACCATAAACCCACCTACAATGAACTAAATGACCCTTTGGTAAATCCACAAGAGTCCATGTTTGGCAATCCATTAAGGCATTCATCTCAGCATCCAGAGCTACTTTCCATTCTAGATGGGACAAGGCTTAGGAAAGGGGAGTAGGAACAATGGTAGTAAATAAAGAGTAAACCAAATTTTGGTGACAACGAGGGAGAAAGTCAGTAGAAACAAAATGTTCAATAGGGTAAGTAACTAAAGAACACTGAGTACAAGTACGAGTACCTTTACGAAGAGTAATAAGAAGGTCAAAAGAGACCTCAGGATCAGGAGAAGCAGTAGGCATTGGTGGAGCAGCTGGTGTAGTAGTAGTTAGAGCCACTTTAGAACATTGTTGATAAATCTGTAGGGAAGGTGGGGGGTCAGATGGAGAAGAGTCATCAGAAGGAGGGGTGAAATAATCAGATACGACTAATAGCAATAATAATGACATGAGAGGAATGACGTCGTACAAAAATAGAATGATTAGAGTAACACGTAACAAAGCCAAAATCTGTAATAACAGTGCTGAACTTATCAAACCATCACGAAGAGATTGTTTTAGTCCATAAATTGCCTTAAGCAATTTGCACACCATAGTTGAATTCCTTCCCTGAGCAACACACCGTGGAGGTTGATCCATGTACACTTCTTCGTGTAAGTCACCATACAAGAAGGCATTCTTCACATCCATCTGATAAAGAAGCCAATCAAGTTTTACAGCTAAAGAGATAATAACACGAACAGAAATAAGACGAGCAACAGGGGAGAATGTTTCAAAATAATCCACTCCATACGTCTGAGTGAATACTTTGGCAACCAGGTGTGCCTTCAGTCTGTCAACAGTACCATCAAAATTATGTTTTACTGTATAAACCCATCTACAACGAACAACTGAATGACCTTTAGGAAAATTTACAAGAGTAATTTGTGTGCCAATAAGGCATCCATCTCAGCATCCATAGCTGTTTTCCACCTTGACGGCCACCGCACCTCTATACACGAGTATGTGAATCCGCCCAATGGATCAAACACCACTGTCGTCCCACATGCACTCGTCATGGAATAGAGATAGAGCTAAAGCATCCAAATCAAACACAGCCAACACTTCCCCTGATGCCCTACCCATACACACACGTAAACCCCCTATTGGGGAGGGCTTGCAAACTAGGCTCGCAACCAACCAATCTTATATGTCATCACAGTAGGCCCTATCCCAGTACAGCTCCCTACGGCATAGAGATAGAGCTAGAGTCTAGTGGCCAGGCCAGAGACCACACTGCCACTTCCTCCCCCTGATACCCTATCCGCACCAAGCATGCTAAGATAGAAGCGATACGAAAAGGTGCTAGTGTGAGGAATGATCCCAGACCCCAGGCCCTTCTCATTCCACACATCAACGAAAACTATCACATGCCTAACAATCACATCCTAGCATAGCGAATATGCATGAACAATATAATAACTAAAAGTAAAGATGACATACTTGTATGCACAAACATCATTCCACAGAATCACAATTACTAACAACGTTTTACTGTTATTAAGTTATTAGGGTTTAGATCAGATTCCCTTACCTGACGCTTGATTGCTAACTTGCTCCATGTCACAGAATCCAAACTCGCTATCACAAGGTCCTACACGATGTTAGAGTTGTACTAGAATAGTTTTCTTAGGGTTTACGTTGGTCGAAAAACCAAGTGGGTCAAAAACACTTCCACAGTGCATACCGGTCGCACGTACCGGTCGATGCACTGTGGGGAAAGGTGCTACTGGTATGGTCGACCGGTCCCCACAGCCCAGTCTCCGAGAGGTACCGGTCGTAGTACCGGTCGCATTGGGTGCGACCGGTATAGTCGACCGGTATGCCTCCGGAAGACCATAAGTTCAGTTCTTGCCTTCCGCCGGTCACCCCCTATTGATTCTTGGGTTTCTCCTATACATTTTAGGGCTGAGCAACGAGTTAGAATTGTTTCATACTCCATTAAAGTTTTAGTTACGATGATCCTCAACCTAAAACTCGAATCTAGGGTTTATCGACTGTATAAGGGTTTGACGGCAAATTTAAAGGTTTAAATCAATACCTCCCATTGCATGGTATTGATCCATTCATGACTAACCTTCTATAACGCTTAACTTAGAGAGAAGTTCAAGCACTTACCGTTGGTTCGCAAGTAGGATGTTCTTCGTCCAACGGCAACGGTGGCTCCTCTCCCTCCTTCCTTAACTCTTTTTGTAAGACCCGCACTCAATGAACCCGATCTAAACCTTGATTTCATGTCGTAACAGGTCTTCCGATCATCACCGGGCTAGACGGGACGAGCGGATGACAATCAGGATCGAAATCGGACCAAATAGTATGATTTTACTCATACCGGTCGATGGTACCGGTCTTGGTACCGGTCGACCAGTATAGTCTGCGCAGCAGACTACCAAGATCCGGAATTGGATCTCTACGGGTCCCACTTTCCTAATTCCGAATCCTAAGACTTTCCTAATCCTAAAAGGCTTCTTAAACCTAATCCTAGCCTATTTAAACCCCTCTAAACCTCCTAAAATCCCTTCCATTAGTCCTCACAAACCCTAGAGAGGAGAAGGAGATTGAAAAAGGAGAAGGAGCTAGGAAGAAGAAGGAAGAGCCGCCGTTGCCGTTGGACGAAGCACACCTTACGCCATTCGACGGTATGTGTTTAAACCCTCTCTCTCACATTTTGACTCTAGGATGGTTGGTTGTTATTGAATCAATACCATGCAAAGCAGGTATTGATCTAAACCCTACTTTGCCGTCAAACCCTAATTTAGTCGTTAAACCCTAGATTCGAGTTCTAGGATGAATACCATCAAAACTAGACTTGAATGGAGTTAGGATCAACTCCAACTCGATGCTCAGACTTAGAATGTCTAGGAGAAACCCTAGAATCAATAGAGAATGATCGACGGCAGTCGAAAAACCAAGTGTATGGTCTTCCGGAGACATACCAGTAGGGGCTTATGTATTGGTATGGGTAGAGCATCAGGGGAGATAGTGGATGCCTTAGCTCTATCTCAATTCCATGATGGGTGCATGTGGGTCGGCAGTGGTGTGATCTACTGTGCGATTCCACACACTCGTGTATAGAGGTGCGGTGGCCGCCAATCCTTTCTATAGCACATTGTAAACTTAAAATAGACCACAGCACAAAATGATTGTTACTCATGCATATAATTGTTACACTGTCTGATTGTCTTACTGAGCTAAGTTGTGAGCTCACCCTTTGTGTACACACCATTTTTAGATGTTGATGCAGGATATACGGTGGATGACTACGTGAACGCGCCAGCGTACAGAGGTGTTGCTGCCCTGGACGTACAGGCAGGAGAGGACGAGCATGATGCTTCATGCGAGTGTCCTTTCTGCGTGTACCTTTGATTTGATTTTATTTATTTCAGTTATTTTCAGTTGATATTTAAGGGATGTAAAGATATTTATTTATGTTTGAGAATTTCGAATAATTGAATATGTTATTTAAATTTATCAATAGATACACAATTCATTTTATTTACAGACTTCCACTGTATTATTTATATGCTGATTGTGGTTATGTGCAATGGTTTGTATGAGTGGACACGGTCTTATTGAGATCCTGGTGTGAACCGTTGGTTCAGTGACGGTTCACTCACACCATTCTGGTTGGTTCAGAATTGGGGTGTGATACTTTCTCCTTCTTTGATCTCTTTCTCCTCTCTAAGGTTCGTGAGGATCAATGAAAAAGATTTTAGGAGGTTTAGAGGTCCTTAAATAGACTAGGATTGAGTTTCGGAAGTCCCTTTACGTTAGGAAAGTCCTTGGGTTCAAAATTAGGAATGTAGGACCCGCAGAGATCCCTCTCCGGATCTAAGTAGTCTGCCTGCGCAGACATACCGGTCGACCAGTACCATCAACTGGTACCATCGACCGGTATGACATAATTATCATACATGGGTCCGTTTCGTACCTGGTTGCCATCCATTCGGCCCGTCTGGCCCGGTAATGATTAGAAGACCTGTTATGATATGAATTAAAGGTTTGGATCGGGTTCATGGAGTATAGGTCCTATAACTCCCCCACCCTTATAAGAAATTTCGTCTCCAAAATTTGCATGTAGGTTTCACAAGTGTTATATCCAGGAAAATTCCACTGCTCCTGTTCACTGCAGTAACTACTATTCTCCTCCACACTCAATCCTCGTAAACTAGTCGAAAGGCTATCAACGTCGACGTCCATCATGCTACTGCAATCAACATCATCATCATGTTGAGATTGGGAATGATGCCGAGGCCTAAGCGAATACGAAGTTGGTCTACGTGATGAGGATGGCACACGTGCACCATGATCATCATCCTGTGTTGCATGAGTGTACTGGCTCTCCCCAGTGTATCTAACAGGTGATGCTTGTGGCTCTGAATCAGCCCCAATATTGACAATAGTGGCTCGACCTCCACCTGGGTCTCCACGCCCAGCCCCATGATCATTACCACTAGCTCCACTACCACTCCAACTCCACTCAGGATCATCTGTATCAGTGCCAGCACGAGCGTCAAGTGGCACGGGTGACCGTGTATGGACTCGACCCTCTTCCGAGGCTAAAAAATCGTCGACATCAGTATCCAAATGGCTGGCCAAATGAAAGTCAAGCATCTCCCCGAGCTCGTCCATCACAGGTCTTGCTCTGTCCCGCACCCACTCTTTTAATGTTGGCGAGCTCAAGCAGGGTATCATCCTCCTTATCATGGAACATGTTTTGCACCCTCAGCCTCATGTTGTAATGTACAAAGACCAAGTCATTTAGCCGTTGGGAGCCAAGTCGATTCCGCCTCTTTGAATTAATGAGGTTGAAAGTACTCCAGTTTCACTCACAACCAGATGCAGAGCATGTCTGAGCTAACACTCTACTTGCTATCATCTTCAGAGCAAGTGCATCTTTACCATACAACACCTACCATTCAGCTGCATAAGAACAATAACATATTTTAATTTCGTATGTCATTTAAACGTAATACATAAAACATAAGATAATTTAATTTCGTATGTCATTTAAACGTAATACATACACGGATCACTTTTGTCACGTCCAGCCACTGCAGCAGGGAACCCAAAACTCCCACGGGCTTCCCTGAAGGTTTAAATCTACACACAATCGAAAACTTATAAATATTTGCAATTACAATATAAAGTTTTGCAATATTTCTAGTAATTGAAGCACACAACTCACCTCTAGGTTTGCCAATGCCTATGCTTGGGGATCTGGCTCCAACTTTGCAACCACTAGCTTCACTGCCTCAATGAGTTCTGCGTTCGTCCCAAATACATGAGTATACTGGTACTTAGAGTTCAAATAGTATGTTGAAATATTTGGCAGTGGACACATGGTTTAAGCAAATAAAAATTACATTGGTACATAAGTAATACTAAAGTAAATACATTATCAAATTTACTCACCAGCCTTACGCAATGAATGCATAAGTTGGCTCTCTCATCGGTCATTGATGATCTTTATGTAATTCTTGTAACCACGTGGTATCAAAGCTTTAACACGTACTTTCAATACGTCCACAACAGCATAAAGAAGTGGCATGGTAAGTTTTCGCTCAGTATCTACCAATCTCAACACCTGTACTACAGGATGCAACACCCTGACTACCACCTTCACATTTTTGCCAAAATTCCTCTGAAGCGGTGGTACTCTGTGCTTCCACTCCCTGTGGGTAGCTGATTGTCTCCACGAAAACCAATCTTCAGATGCAAACATCAATCTGAGTCCGGCCATCTTCACCTCAAAGCTCTTCAATGCTATGAAGTTCGTACCGAATCTGGTGATGCCTGGTCTGACCATGTCCCCCCCCCCCCACATCGCTCCCTGAGCATGTTCAAGGAATAACCATGGTTATAAATGAAAGTGGTTACTTGTCTTGCTTGCTCAACCACTCTCTTGACTTTACTTATCTTGCCTATGTCCTTCAACATCAAATCAATACATTAGGCAGCACATAGAGTCCAGAAGATATTGTAATCGGCATTGTTCATTAACATCTCCCTTGCCTTCTTAAAATTGCTACTGTTTTCCGTTACAATCTGAATAACATTCTGAGCTCCCACCTCAGCCACCACCTCTTGCAACAACCCATAAATATAGTCTGCATCTTTTACTTCAGTTGATACATCAAAAGAACTAAGGAACACCCTCCTCCCATCGTAGTAAACCATGAAGTAGATGATGGACTTTCTGGTAAGACCAGTTCAACCATCACACATAATAGTTACTCCTAAATATTCCCAATTCTTCTTCTGGCCAAGAATCCAGTCCTGTAATTCCTTCTTATGTTGAGGCAAATAATTAGTCATTAGCTCATATTGATTTGGCCCTCTAATCCCTGTACCTGCCTCAGGAACTGCATTTAGCATACTCTAAAAAAAAAGGGTATGTGGTGGCGTCTACTGGGATGCCATGATAAAATGACCACTTAGAGTAAGAATACCCTACTGACTCCCTATTCTTTCCCCCAAACATTGCTTTTATTTTTTTCTGCTTGCTACCTTGCTTCGTAAAGACTCCGGGATCTTGCTCTACAACTTGAACATAATTATCCCATCCCCGTAGCTAAGGCACAAGTTCTTTCCTTCTACTTCATGATCCAGAAAACCAAGAACCAATCCCTTTGCTTCATCTCTGTGGCTCAGGCTTAGCAAATCCACTACCACTGCCGCATGTTCCAGATGTACCTGCTCCTACATGTCTCCTTTCCGCATCTGATCTGAAGGTTTTTTTACTAGCCAGTACCACATGGCGCATCTGTCTTGCCTCTGCCTCTGCCATATTCTCTACATCCAATCCCTTAGCCTCATGTTCCTCACTAGATTCTGGTATGGTGCCTCGAACTGCCTCCTCAAACTGTTGTTTTTCTCTTTCCATTACTGCCCTCCTCTGCCTCCCTCCCCTCAACTGTTCACATATAGCCTTGGATATCTCGACAAGACACTGTGGACATTTGGAAACATCTTTACCCAATCCGCTCAAGTGTTGGTTCAGTCTTGTGATGCCGCCAGGCTAAAGCTTCTTCCTACAAAAATTACATTGGGTCTTCTTCTTATCACCCTGAAGGGCAGTCCCACACTGCCATGCAGGGTCAGTTCGGGAACTGGTACCGTCGCCCCCATCGCATGCCCCAGAATTTGGTCTCGACATAGCACTATTTCATAGAAAACACAAACTTCAATAACCTTACAAACTTGAACACAACAGAAATTACATTTCAAAAATTTTCTCATATTTTAAATGAAATCAGAATATTTTTCCTTATTTTTCCCTATTTTATAGCATTTTTAACCATTTTTAAATTAATTTTTAATTGCTAGAAATTATTTTTTTAATATAAATAATTAAAAAAAAAAACATACAACAACCGAAATCGAAATCTGAAATCATAGGACAGTAGATCGGCCAACGGTGATTAACATATAAATAGGTCATCATCATCAAATGAGTAATAATAATAATTATTTTAAATTTTAATTGCTGGAAATTCATTTTTAAATGCAAATAATTGAAAAAATACCAACAATAACCGAAATCAAAATCTGAAACTGTAGGACAGTAGATCGGCCAATGGTGATTAACATATAAATAAGTCATCATCATCAAATAAGTATAAATAATAATTATTTTAATTTTTAATTGCTGAAAATTAATTTTTAAATGCAAATAATTGAAAAGAAAAAACCTACAACCAAAATCGAAATCTGAAACTGTGAGCTTGTAGATCGGGCTCACGTATCTAACATATAAAAATTTCATCACATTCTAAAAAAAAAAAAATTTCTCCCTCATAGATAATAATTATTTTAATTTTTAATTGCTGAAAATTAATTTTTAAATGCAAATAATTGAAAAGAAAAAACCTACAACCAAAATCGAAATCTGAAACTGTGAGCTTGTAGATCGGGCTCACGTATCTAACATATAAAAATTTCATCACATTCTAAAAAAAAAAATATTTCTCCCTCATAGTCTCATGTAAAAATCTCATTTTTCGGCAAGAAACTTACCTTCAACAATTGATATGAAGCTCCCACAACAATCCCTGCAGTCCGAAACACCACCCGTTGCAAGTTAAAAGTCCAAACAAAGAAAGAATAAGGAAGAAATGAAAAAATCATCAAAAAACTAACAAAGAAGAAGCAGCAGTTCTCGACCGAGAACAGTGATGACTTCTCTCTTTTATAAAGAGAAAAAAAAAAATGAAAAGCAATTTCTCGCTGAGAAATTGGCGAGAAATGTCGAAAAATGGCAAGATTTGCCGAGATCTCGAGATCTTGGCGAGATTATGTATCCGCCGAGACGAAAAGGGTTATCGACCCTGTTTTCGTCTCGGCTAATGGCGAGAATGGCAAGATCGATCTCGGCGAGATCTCGCCGACATTTTATTCCATGGTTTGAACCATGGAATTATCACGAAGCCATGTATTATGTCTTCACAGATTCTGGATCCTTAGGATCATGGTCAAGTGCATCATCAAGCAACAAGGATAGTTTCTCTTTAGAGAGAATATAGGCTTTAATAGCCTAAGCCTATAGAAGGTAATTCGACACCCCTTTCAATTTTACAGAGATGATCTGAACTTCTAAAGGCTTGTAATCAGTTATCATAACTAGCAAATAATACAACCAAGCAACGCAAAAATAATTGCTCTTCTTTCACCCAATTCTGCCAACCGAGAGGAAGGAGATAAGACTAAAAAAGAAGCAGAGGATGATGGAGGTAATTGGGGTTACACAATATATTTTTGCATAAATGAATAACTTCTCAGTTCAACCAACCGAGTGGCCAAAGGAATGATGACTCAAGAGGGGTGGCGGTAGGATGATAGGTAGTAAAAAAAAAAAATTTAATTAATGCTTACCACATAGACAGTAAGAAAATGATCAAGAAGTTATCAAGCACACATGAACAGCATAGTAGTAAGTACAGTTGATCTTGATCATCTAGCACCATGAAAAATCAGTACACAAGTAAAAAACAAAAAATATCAAAAGCCTATCAAACCAAGTGTTGATGATAGTCAAGATCTATTGCTCTGATACCATGTAACCATAGTTGTCAAGGCGACAAGGCGATCCAAGGCGTTTGGGGCCATCCTGTGCGCCTAGGCGCCTAGGCGTTGCCTAGGCGACCAAGGCGTTCCCAGTGCATTTTTTTATTTCTAAAATATTAATGTTTATATATATGCAACATTCTACATAAATAATCAACATTTAAGACATAACTTAATTAATATGTGGTGTGGACCCAAGTTTACTAATGTACACTAAGACCTGGGATTGTGTCTAGAGTTAAGTAAACAATTATTTATGACTAACATTTGCGTACTTTTAACGAATTTGATCGGAGCGTAACTCCTTTAATATAGTTCGGATTCAAGCAATCCCGGGTCGTTGCAAAGCTAGCATAATCAGCTTTCCAACAAATCCGAGATTGCTTGAATCCAAATTATAATGAAGGAGTTACACTCCGGTCAAACCTTGTTCGGAATACGGGAATGTTGTTTAAAGTCGTCTGAATGCAAATTATTTTTTGGGCATCAAAGCAAAAGATTATTTTGGCGCACTCTTGGTTTTTAGTGATGTTTTATTATAATAAGATTTATAGAATTTTTATATTTATAAAAAAGCCTAGCATTTAAAAGTTGAAAATCGCCCTCGCACCCAAAAATATGGTTTTTGTTCTTGAACAGGGGGGTTGACTTTTTTTCCTTCTGGAATTTGAATTTTAGACTATTTTTATTGGATTCAAATAGGGGGGTATTTGCTTATTTATGAATAATATCTTAAAGAAACATTTACTTAAATGATATTAGTCATAAATAAGTACTGCCTGATAAATGTTGTTCCTGTCGGCTGGGCGACCACAGGCGCCCGGCGCCGTGCCCGACAAACCGCCTAGGCGACGCCTAGGCGACGCCTTGACAACTATGCATGTAACAAAACCACAAAGAGATATAACAAAAACTTCACAAACCAGAAACTAGAAAATAAGAGAATTGAAAAGAAGAAAAAGAAGAGAGAGAGAGAGAGAGCAGCAGTATACTGCAATAGGAATCGACATTCTCAGCCTCCTCTACAGCTTATATTTATAGAGAAAATTATACCAATTACAATAGAAGTATCTACAGATAGAGAAGACATAAAAAGGAAACAAATAAAACTAAAAACAGCAAGCCTAACTGACCAAAATAAGCCATACAGACCCAGCCGACATCAGCTGGTGCTAATCCTAGCTCCAGCGATATGCCCTTACATAATATTTTGTAACAGGTATCATCTACAGAAGGGAGAGGAGTTCGATGCAAAATTGATCCTTTGAGTGGCTCAAACTTATCTCTTAAAAACATAAGAAATTGTACCAGCCGTTGTCTCTACCTGTAGGTAATATAACTGTCAGAGGATTGGAGGTCCTATGGTTCTATGAAAGCTAATTGATCCCAATAGTTCGGCATCTGGTTGTAGATTCTTGAATTGATTTTCCATCCTGCTTTGCACACCTGATTTCCGTTTTCAATCGATATTGTTTTGCAAAATTGGATTTCAGATACATTTAACTAACATACAACCAAACATCCTTTGCAGTTTTATATTTTGAACAATTCATGCCAATGATAGGACCAACTGAGTTGTGAATCTAGGTCAATATTTGTGCATTTCTCATCTCCCACTTTACTATGGTTGTAGCATAATTTTCTTCTTTAGGATCAGATGGTTTGATTGTGGAACCAGTCACATAGCCCCATCTGCCTTTGCCAATTAGAAAAATTTTCCATTACAGATGACCAATAAGAATAACTGCTACCATTTAATCTAATACTAATGGTCTGACTATCTTTTTCAATAGACAACATTCTTCATCACAAAAGAAAGAATACAAATTGTAATGTAGATACTTTTCGTCTTCTCTTGAAGGAAGTGGTACTTATTAGAGAGGCTATCACTTGCAATGCATAAATTCAATGAGTAGATGTGGTACCTTTTTCGATGCAAATAGGAGAAAGAAACGAAGGGAGAATCTCTGCAACTTGTGATGATGAGGTGCTAATAGGGAGAGACAAAAATGTTAATGCTTGCTACAGAGATGCCGATACTTGCTGTGAGATCCGCATAAATCGATTCAAAGAACCTTCTCTGATGCCATGATAAAATTGAAAAGAAGAAAAGAAGAAGAAACAATGGATCCTTTATTCTTTCAATGTAAAAGTCATAATTGAATAATAGGTTACAAGGGATTTAAATTGGAGAACTATCTTGAACATAAAAGGAAGATAATAAAATAAAATCCAAAAAACTTCCTAATGCTACTAAGCTACTACCACCAACACTAGTACTGTTAGTGGTACAACCGATATTACTGTTGGCGGTATTATCGAGTGTACCGCTAGCGGTACTATTGATTGTACCGCTGGTGGTACAATCTTACAATATCTCACACTTGGGATATGGGATTTATCAAAAGGGTTACAGGGGCTATGATCCTGTATCTAACAAACTGTATATGTCCCGTCATGTGGTTTTTCTTGAACGTATTCCCTATTACACTATTCCTACAAATGTGGCTCCTATCTCTAAGGAGGATCTTGTTTTACTTAACCCCTTTCCAGAAATTGTTCTTCTTGAAAAATTCTCCTCCACCCATGACTTTGTTCCCCAATCTGTTACTAACTCTACTTCCCTTCCCCTTATGGCACATTTTGCTAATGTTTACGATCGCATGTCAAATGTGCTCTCCAGCTCTGATGTCCCTGCACCCCATCCAACACTTGTGCCAACCAACACTGCAGTACCTGAACAACGGTATCCCTCTCGTACTCGTATCCCCCCTAATCATCTTAATCTATCCACCACCTGTTTTTCCCCGTCTTATCGTTCATTTCTTGCTTCTATTCACTCTTTTCATGAACCTAAGTCTTATACAAAAGCATGTACTGACCCCCCTTTGATGAAGGCCCAAGATGGGTTATCTGCTCTTCATCAGACTAGTACTTGGGAACTAGTATCGATGCCCACTGACAAAAATATTGTTAGTTGCAAGTGGGTTTTTAAGGTCAAAACCAACTCTGATGGTTCCCTTGAGTGCTACAAAGCTCACCTTGATGTAAAAGGCTTCTCCCATGATTATGGTATTGATTATGAGGAGACTTTTGTTCCTGTTGCTATGATGACAATTGTTCACACCTTGATCTCAGTCGCTATTGTCCGTCAATGGCCTTTCTTTCAGATGGATGTTAAGAATGCTTTCCTACATGGGCATTTAACTGAAGAGGTTAACATGAAACCTCCCTTAAGTCTCTATCATCCCACCAGCCATGTTTGTCGTCTACACCGTGCTCTTTATGGTCTAAAGCAAGCTCCTCGTACATAGTTTAAAAGGTTTTACCTAGTTGTTTCTCACGTTGGCTTCACTTCGAGTGCTCATGAGTCATGACTTAGTACTGATTATTTGCCCCACTCCCACTTGTCCTATTGTACGACTCTTGTATGTTGATGATATGACCATTACTGGTGTTGATCCTTCTGATATAGAGGAAGTCAAAAACCATCTCTTAAGTGAATTTTCCATGAAGGACTTAGGCTTACTTTGCTATTTTTTGGGCACCAAGGTTGCTCATTCCCTTAAGGATTACCTACTCTCCCAGTCGAAGTATGCCTCTGATATTATTAGCCATGCACGGCTGTCTAATGACCATGTGGCTACTACTCCAATTGAATTGAATGTCAAGTTCTCAACTTTTGATAGTGTGTACCGTTGGAAGATCCTATTTAATACCGAGAATTACTCCGATGGTTGGTTTATTTGACAATGACTCGACCAGATATTACTTTCTCTGTTCATGTGATTAGCCAGTTTGTCTCTGCTCCTCGGCCGACTCATGGGCGGCACTACTTTGCATTTTTCGTTATATCAGTGGTACCCTGTTTCATGGATTACTATATTCGTCCACCTCTACTTTGGATCTCTGTGCATATGTTGATTCTCATTGGGCTAGAGATGTTAATGATCGCAAATCCACCTCCAGTCTTTTTTTATTCTTGGGAGATTCTTTGCTTTCCTGGCGCAGCAAGAAGCAGTCTGTGATTGCCCGCTCTTTTGCTGAGGTTGAGTATCAGGCTATGGCCCACACTATTAAAGAGATCATATGGATTCGTTGGTTATTATCTGACTTAGGTGTTCCACAGTCTTCCTCTACATCTCTGTTCTGTGACAACAAGAGTGCTATCCAACTTGCTCATAATTCTGTCTTCCATGAGTGCACGAAACACATTGAGATTAATTGCCACTTTTTCGTCACCATTTACATGCTGGCTCTATTAGCCTACTATTTCTTGCCTTAAGTCTTCAGTTGGCGGATTTCTTTACCAAGGTTCATCTAGTGGCTCGCTTTCAGTTTCTTCTTGGCAAACTCATGTTGATTTCTCCTGCTTCATCATTAGTTTGAAGGGCGGGTGTGAGTGATATGCGATATTACCACCAGCAGTATTATCGATAGTTACACTAGCGGTACAATTGTTGTAGTAGGTGGGCAGTAATAGGTAGCTTTGGATTTTATTTTTATTATATTTCCTTTTATGATCATATTAAGTCTCTTATTTAATCTCTTGTAACCTATTATTCAATTAAAACTTTCACATTGAATGAATATAGGATCTGTCGTTTCTTCTTCTTTTCTTCTTAAACTCTATCAACAGTCACCATACGCTGAAGATGAGAAAAGGCCTCATCGAGGGAAAGTACCTTTCCCTAAACAAGAAGTTAACTTTCAACTAGTTGATAATCAAGATGGAGGCCCACCATAAACGAAATTCAGCTCATTGAAGCTTCAATAGTTCAAGATTAGCAATTAGAGGCTGATGGATCTGAAGCTCTTTAATGATATTAGTGTAATCGCTAAATTACTCATTTAGTGTCTTGTCGCCTTGTTTGAAGTTGAACATCTTTTCATATAATTCATAAATCCGAGATATATTCATCTCTTGAGAGAAGCTTTCGTGCAAGTCCCCCCAAACTCCATTGGCTATGGAACATAACGTTAGCTGCAATGACTGGATCCATGGTTCCCAATTTCGGTTTTTTGCCTTGATTTTGTATGTGTAGCCTAATGTATCCTTTTTACACATATTCCCTCAATTAATGTAAGAAAAAATCATCCAAAATAGTATTATGTGGTGTAGACCTAAGTTAGCTAGTATAAGCCGGAACCTGAGATTGTATTCCAACTTAAATAAGTAGCACTAATGTATGACTCGTATCATTTGAATAAGTTATTAACATTTATAAACATTTACTTAAGACATTATTCATTAATAAACAAACACCTCCCATTTGAAATCAATAAAAATAGTCAAAAATTCAATCTTGGATTTATTGAAACGTTTGTTATGCTAGTTTCTAACAAATTTGATATTGTTTGAATCCGAGTTATATTAAAGGAACTATACCCCAGTCAAACCTTGTTTAGAGTATGTGAATGTTGTTTAAACTAGCCTAAATTGAAATAATTTTTTACTATCAAAACAAATGATTATTTTTCTACTCTTTTAGTTTTTAGTGATTTTTACTATAATAAGATTTATAAAAATTTTAGATTGTAGACCCTAGCATTTGAAAATTAAAAATCGCCTTCGCAACCAAAAATGCGGTTTTAATACTTTTATATTTCATTTACTTAAGATATTATTCATAAATAAATAAACAACCATTTCAATCCAATATAAATAGTTTAAAATTCAAATTCCAAAAAGATAAAAAGTGTTGTAGAACTTCTAGGTCGACACCAAGTTTCGAGGCTTTAAATAGACAAGTTTCGAGATATTTTATAAGGTGTTCAGACCAAATTTCAACCAGAACAATGGTTTCGGTCAAAAGAAGGCTATTTTGATGGAAATAAGGGAGATTAGCGTTTGGACCCCCAATCTCATTTCGATTAGGGCCGACACCAAAATTGAGAACCATGGCTGGATCAACATCATTCCACAGCCATATTTTGAGTGTGGAATTTTCAGGCATCCAATCTTCATATGTCTTGATGGCATCAGGTTCTTTAGCATCACCAAAAGGGAATCATCAATAAGATACTTCATCTTACCTTAGGCAAGGATGTAAACCTGGACTGCTTGAGCCCCAAAACATATACTTAGAAACTCCATTAAGTTTAATATTTGTAATCTGAATGTGCACATTGCCACACTATCAAAAGGATACTTAGGATCGCCATTATATAGAAGAGGATCAACAGCAACAATCCTAGAGAGCAGAGAGGATACAGCAGACACCCAGGTAATCAGCTAAAAACCAGCAGATAGTAATAGCAGCTGCACGATCTTTACACAGAGCAGGTACCAGCATCACAGAGAATTGGCGGCAGCAACATTCAGCAGTACAGGGCTTCATAGAGTGTAGCGGCAGCAGTAGTCCTCAAAGAATTGAAGAGGAGAGACAAGGTAGATAATTGAGATCCCAAGTTTAGCACTGTACCATCATTAACTAGGACAGAACATAGTAGATAGGCAGCACAGGGAACTTTTTGAAGAAACTCCCAAACCAGCAATGGAAGGATGATGATGGCTGGCTCTTATTGCTCTGATACCATGTGAAAATACCAGGCAATAAGAACCAGCAACAAGAAGAAGAGAGGAAGAGAGAACAAACAACGAAGAGGAATAAAAAGGGGATTGAAACTGCTAAGAGAGCAGTTGTTGAACTAAGCATTCTCTCCCCCTATCGCCGTCCATTTATTAATAATAGAAGAAAGCAATTACAACCTATCAAGTAGTCTACTTGTACTAGATAACATTAACTTAGTAGAACTCTAGCTCTAGGAAAGTAATCACAATGGAACTCTAATAACTCTAATTAAAATAATTATAAAGCATAAAGGAAACATAAGATACTAAACACAATAGGACACCTCATGACTATTATCAACAGCACAGCGGTTATCGAAAATAGCCCTGATGTGTACCACAGTGAGAGGGTCCACCTGACCATGCTACACTAACAATCTTAATAGCAACTCAAGCCAAAATTTCAAGTGGTCAATCAACAAAAAATTGAACAGCGCTTTCAAAGATATTATGTTTTAAATTTAAATAAATATCTAATGTCCTTGTAAGCAATTCATACAATCAACAAAATAAAAATAATAAACAGATAGTGGCCAAGAATTGTTACCCAAACAACAAATGGCAATTGAAATCTGCCTCCGTAACATCATAAGTGCTAGTGCTTGCTTCATTGATAAGAACAATAGTTCCATCACTAGTTTCTCTATACCAGCTAAACAGGCTTGTTCCCTCATATCCACCATAATATTCACCCTCTCCAGAATATACACCAGAAGAGACCTCCTCAACAGTAACATTAGATACTACCGGTGGAGCTGCAACATTATATCACCTCAGTAAGCTATATAAATTTAAAAAGAAGAGGAGGGGGGGAGAAGACATCTGATGAAATAAATCCAAGGTAACCTTCCCAAGAGACCAAAAAAAGAAAAAAAAAAAAAGGGGGGGGGGGGTGCACGAGGCTCCCACTATTGCAGGGTCTAGGGAGGGGCAGAATGCAAGCACCCATACCCCAACAATGGGAGAGGCTGTCTCTGTGTTTCAAACCCGTAACCACCAGGTTGTAATATGACAACCTCACCGTCAAACCAAGGCTCGTGCACTGATTCAATGCAGCGATGGAGAATCCCTTTTCACTAACCCACGCAAACTTTAGGCATCAAAATTGATTAAATAATGTCTCACTCAATCAATCACTCCTAAACAAGACCAACAAAATGTCCCAACCCCACTAAAAAATCTCTCAGCCCTTTGGGCCAAAACCATCTGGTAGGGTAAGGTTCGAGAAATTATTGAGGAGTCGATCTTTTGAAAAACTCTGGATCATTAAAATCACAAGGGGGAGAATCTTAAACGTTAGTGGGACATATGGTTGAGAAGGGCCATGAAACATACACATGGCTGATTCAAAGAGCAACCTGCCACTGTCCAATGACAACCAAATCACTTCCCTTTATTTCCCAAATTCTACCAAATGTAGAGCATTTTGATCAAATTTCGACCATTTCAACAAACTATTTCAATTTTTACAGGGGTCGATATCTCAAACGTTGCATTTCAATAAAGGTCACCTCCAAGGGTCATGCAAGTATTCCCATATCTATTAATACTCTGTGATCAGTACATATCAAATATAAACAATGACGTGAATCCAATCATGTTTCACATTTCTCCAAAATTAAAGAACAATATCTGGATTGGCCACCTGTCGAATTCCGCACTTGAATTCAATCAAATACCCTCTCTAGCATGTCCATGCATCCTTGTTTTCATGCATCATATAGTAACATCCACCTTTCTGTACACCTCCCATAAACCTGGATTTTCAAAGCTTTATTCTGTCACTTGGCCAACTCCAATTGAGCTGAATTTCACAGGTGGGCGGACCTTAGGGTATCCGTTTTAAAAAAATTTTGGCCCCATCAACATTCCACATGGCAGATTATGGGGCAACCAAGGTTTTGAGATTTCAGATTTTGCCTCCACTTCGGCCTATGATGAAGTTGAAATATTTTCATGGAATATTAGTATATTTCACATGTAAATTTTGATAGTCATTTCATTTTGATTTCACAATATTTCAGTAATTTTGCCAATTTTTTGAACCTTGAGGCCAACATGATAAGCTTATCTTGTCAGGCTAACCAGATAAATTGTGACTTAAACTACTTCATAACTAGTTTGAAACTGATACCTGGAATGACAGGATTATTACTAATGGTAATCAGTGGCTTCCCGCAAATACCATCTGAACGAGTCGGCACCCAATATAAGGCCAAATATACTCCCACGTCTTCCAGTGATGGAATGTACTCCCTGCCACAGATATCTGTCATTAGTTGGCAAACAGAAAATTTTGCAGGATGTATTTAGAAATTGAATCATACATCATCATACAGAACAAGACTTACAATGTATTTCCACATACAAAAACAGCTTCAAAAGCATTAGATATGTTCATCAGATCAGATCCCTGGAGCTTAGTCTTTGTTCTGTACCAAATATACTCTCCAATTCCTTCCTGTCCACCATAATAATACTTCTGGGGAACCACCTCTTCATCCTCACAACAATCAGGAATGCTAAGTTCTAATCCCACAGGATCCGCTGTCTCAGAGAACATCACAAGACAATGCACACATAATTTATAGAACAAATGAGCATAAAAGAAATATGTAAAAAAAGAAAAGGAAACATTAAGAATGGATACTAAATGTCATCTGCAGGAATTCAAAAATATTGAAAATAAAAAAGAGTGCAAGGGTCGAAGATAAAGATGTGAAAATTAGGTATAAACATCATTATTCAAGAAGCATGAAAAGTTAAGACACAAGCAAATGTTGTTATAATCAAGGAATCAAGTATCGACACGATACACACCGTATCGGCCGATACGTATTGGTATCGACACTAGTCGATACGAAACCAGTCGATTCGTCTCTTCATTTTAAAAAAAAAAATAGTATCGATACACACCAATATGCATTGATACGACTCGATACGCATCGATACAGTTTAATTTTGATTTTTTTTTTAAAAGAAGAAAAACCAACCTGTATCGACCAGTGTCGAACATACTGGTCGATACAGCCTTTTAAGTGTCGAGCAGTATCGATACTACTCAAAAACAGACCTTGTCCGTGTTTTTTCAAAAGCCGACAACCATTGAAGCTTCAATACTCCTCTACAACTTGATTTTTTTTTCCAAAAAACCTTAGGACTTTAATTCTTAACCCTAAAACGACTATGAAGGTAGCATCAAACTGGGTTTTTTTGTGAAGATTAGAGCCTGAAATCATCTCTTCAAGCTCCAAGGGTGGAAAACCCTAAAGGTATGAATTTCAACTTCAATTTTTTTCATAATAAATCGATTTTTGTGTTGTTTCTTCTCATGAATCAATGAACTATGGTTCTATTTGATGAATGCATGCTACATCCATGGATTTAAACACTGATTTGAAGTTTGATTTGAGGAATTTTGGAAGAATAGAGGAAATTTTGAAAAAAAAAAATTCCAAAAATTAATCCTTTCCTCTTCTACTATTTATATAAGATGTGTAGACCACTGATCTACCATCTTTGCTTCTCAATTATAATTTTCGAATTTATTTTTTATTTTATTTTTTATTTTCTAGTTAAAAAATAGAATTATAATTCAGATAATACTATTTTTTTTTCATGTAAAATTTGACTATTTTCTCTCTCTCTCTCTCTCTCTCTCTCTCTCTCTCTCAATTTCTATTTTTGATCGATTCCCTGTTTTGGTCCTGATTTGTCTTTCCAGTAGCAGTAACAATAATATGTACATGACTCTAACCTTTTTTTTTTAATGAATCAACATTTTTTATTGTTAAGGGGAAATTTGTTGTCAGATCTAAGATAGATGTGGTCCTATACTAGTTAAGGCCCAGATATTTTTCTTCTTTTTTTTTTCTTTCCTTTTCTTACATCCTTGTTGTTTGTCGATTCTCTGTAGGGTGTATATGACTCCATGAATTTGATTTCTATGCCATGATGTGTGTTCTTTTTTCTTCTGATCTCAATGTTCCTCTACTATTTTGTTAAATTTTAGGTCTTGTTTTACTTTATTTTTTTTCTTAATGCCAGTCTCAGTTGTAGGGAAAACTATAAAAAATGGTAAGGGTTTAGTATGTTTGTGTTTGTTTCCACTGAGAAGGGTATTTACAGAAGAGGTAGCTTTTGATTTTATTTGCCTTTTAAAGAAAATGGTTTCCAATAGGATTAGAAACTGGTTTTAATAAAAATACATGGTTCTGTACATTTTTTTGTTGTTTTACAATACGTAGGGTATTTGGTTAGGAGTTTATGTGTATCCATGATGCAAGAAACCTTTTCTTTTTCAATGTTGCTAATTATAGTGTTTTATGCTTTAAAATTGTGTTTTGTATGTTCCTTATTCATTTTTGTGCGTATCTTGCCCTATATCCATGCGTATCCGTGCGTATCCACCGTATCCACGATACAATATGATACGTCTCTTAATTTCAGCTGACCGATATGGTACCGATACACGATACTTGATTCCTTAATTATAATTATCTCATATATTCTTAAACATCCCATGGAATTGAAAAGTATAGCAAACCTGCTACTAACTAGCATGACAAACAAGATGATTAAGGTTTATAAAAAAAAATTAGTAAAATAAGACATGGAACAGCCATTTTCTGGAATGCTACAGGTTAATTAAGAAATTGGCTTTTAGGCTAAGTTTTTCACCTAACTTCTATCTCAAATTTCTGTGAGCAATATAAACTATTAGACTAACATCATTAAAAGCAATAATCACAATAAGATTTTGAATATACCCATCTAGTCAATATTATCTTAAATATTCATGTTATTGAATATTTGGGTACAATGAACAATAATATGGAAAGATAGAACTCAGCATGAACCAATTGAAAGTTTTGGGTAGGTAAACAATTGGCACAAAGATCCCCCAAACAAGGAGAACTAATAGGGTAATTCCTAAAAGCATGCCAGACAGCATTAATGAAAGAAGAAGTTTCTGGTAGTTTCTTTATGTCTTATAGGGTTTAGGACGACAGAAGCTTACACTCCAATATAAGAACACCATTTTTTCAACTTGTTGAACAACTATTATGTAAACCGAGGCTCGATCTGGAACGCTACTGGTTGAAACTCAGGAAGAGATTAAAACAAATAAGACTTCTCTTCTCATTGACTGGGGATAAGTTAATGATAGTATTTGACTTTGCAGTTACTGGTAAAGTATCAACTCAGACTTCATGATAGGATTTGGAGCATGACAAGGAGATCGCCTTTTCAGCATTTTTATATCAACTGATGTTGCATGATACTCATAGGAAGAACATGAGCTGCAGCGTTTGACACACTCACCGAGAAAGATGAATGTACCCTCCCCTCCCTTGCTGTCTCAAGCTTATTCAAAGACCAGGCAGTTATCGGAGCTTTAGAAACAACATTGAAAGGATAATCCTTGTTTTTCCAGGACATTTGATATCATGAGCTGCAGATCATGTTTGACACACTTTCTTTGAAAAACCCCTCCACCATCACCTAGGAAGAACATGAGCTGCAGATCATGTTTGACACACTTTCTTTGAAAAACCCCTCCACCATCACCTATGAAAGTATGAATGTACCCTCCCCCCTCCCTTGCTGTCTCAAGCTTATTATCAATAAAGACCAGGCAGTTATCGGAGATGCTTTAGAAACAACATTGAAAGGATAATCCTTGTTTTTCCAGGACATTTGATATCATCAATAGTTTTGTGTTTTGTATTAAGATTTTCCACTTCCTCAGTCCTCAAATAGCGCATGTTAAGAAGTGAAGGATCATTCTGCTTCAGTAACCAAATTGTCAATAGTGGAGGCAATTTCCGAACTGCCAATGAAAAACCCCATCTAATTAGGAAGGCTAGTTCCCTACACTTTCATTCGTAGAAAATCTGATTCCATGAAGGGCTAGATCTAGCAGGACTCAAACAATGGATTTCTTGGGGTACTCATCTAGGCAACAGACAAACATAATACAACACAAGGTTTTAAATCTCGGATCTCGACCCCATCTTGGTGAGGTTCGAGATCCCCAGAAATCTCACCAAGACTGCATTTTTTTACCATATATAGATTGAGATTTCCGAGATTTTGAGATCTCGAAAAGGCCGAAATTTTCTAGATCTCGCTGAGATTTAGAACTATGGACTACAACATTCAATTTTATAATAACCATTCATTTTGCACTTTTTCCAAGTTGTATTTGTGCTTTCTATTGTAGGGTTGTACTCTAGATCAGAATATTAAGCTCTGATACCATGACAACAGCAAAGAATAGGACTGAATGTTTGGAAGGCTTTAGGGACCAGCCAAGCATTTGTTTATAACAAAAATAAGGGAAGCAAGAAAGACTAAAAAGACCCCCATTAACCGACTTTGGGAAAAGTCCCAAATTGCCCCTTACGGCTTACATATCCAACAAAAAGAATACACTCTTAAGTAAAATTGTACAATATCAGTTTTTCTGCTTTCTTTCGATCCATCATTCTCTTCTTCTAGTTATGCTCAAAATTTCATCATTGTAAATGGCAAATGGAAACTCACAAATCAAGGATTGATAACATTTTTCGAACATAGCAAGTAGCAACATAGTCACTGGCCAATTTATCATTTCATGATAGAATGTTTAATTCTATTTCAAATGATTGAGAACCAGAAATGATTCCATTGTTTTCAATGATGTGGCAAATGGCGAATTTTCAGCCATCTTATGTTTGAGATTTAAGTGAAAAGTTCAATCCTGCAGTTTCTATTTGTCCCCCAACCCACCCAAAAGAGAGAGAGAGAGAGAAAGAGAAAGAGAGAGAGAGAGAGAGAGAGAGAGAGAGAGAGAGAGGCATTGGATTAGCAGATCGATTGATATTCTTATAATATCCAAGGTCATTGATATGATGTCATGTTTCAATTAGGAATTTCTTGGAATACAAAGGACCATGGCCATCTATTCAGATCATAAAGAAGCACAGTTGTAAAAGAAACTCCAGAGCACTAGCTGAACTACGACCAAAGATATGGTGCTCTACAATCAGCTTCTTTCTGTTTCTTATATGTGAATTTAGAAGTAAAGAAGCAGACAGAAATTTATGTAAGTGCAGATCTGACACAAAACTATGTGCGGGTTGTACCTGCATCTTCATGAGATCTCTTCTCCCACCTTTCTCAAAAGAATAAAAAAAAAATGTTGGTGCAGACAGATTAACTATAGGTGATCATTGTGGTCCTTGATCCTTTCTTGATTTTTTAAATGATAGTTATATACAAATACTAGTGTATGTATTGCGGTTGCTTGATATTGTAACAACATGTTTCATTTTGCTTCTTTTTTTCCCACACGTGTGGCTGTTAAACACTTGGTCACTTTTAATGAAAAAAATTTTAGCATCACCTGCCAAATACAAGAGACTAGGTTTCTCATAAGATCCACTTACCCGGAACAATCTCATCTGATACAATACTCCTGGGAATCCCTTTTATTCCATCTCTCCTCACAGGAGTGTAAACAAGCTCAACACGTCTACCAACATCCTCAAGAGTCAAATCCAGAAACTCTGCCAACAGAACAACCTAGATGACAATCTAATTCCATATGATACCAGACCGTTTTTCATGAGAATCTAGCTACCAACAGCTACAAATGGAATAACTTACTATCATCACTTAGTTTCTCCTTCACACTACTACTTCTCACCCTAAACCATTCATGGGAGCAACTTCCTCTCTCACTGAAACAAAAACAAGATCAGGAAAACTTCAAGTTCAGGTAAAATACGGAAGCCAAGAGTTCAAGTTCAAAGTTGAAGCCAAGAGTTGCACACAACTACTCACCCTCCACTATATGTGGCATTGAAACTTAACCTCTGTCGTTCCACCATTGACCCTCGAAATTCAAGTGATTGACAAGTTGGTGGACCTGCATCATGAATCCACATATGAATAAAAATTTATTTCATTATTTTATTCTTCATTTCTGAAGCTAGAAAACAAATATATAACTATTAGCATCATCAAACCTCAGATATTATATGCCATAGAAAGCACCGCTAAACAAACTACTGGGAAACTCATTCAGATAATGAATGAAGAAATCACCCCACCCATTTATTATTGAACACAAAAGTAAATAAAATTCACAACTATAAATATATCCTTACCAGGTACAACGGGACCAATTTGTTCTGAAACAACAGTGGGACCACGAGCCCAATCACTTCTGACAGGTTCACAAGAAATAGAAATACAGAAGCCAATATCATCAATTGATGGCATATAAGATGCTGTTGAGGCACCTTTAATTTCAGCCTGTGATCCATCTGAACTAGTCTGCAGCACATCATATGACACTTTCAGTTCCAGCAAACAGTGGCAAATAATGAAATTCTACTAGATACCCTAGTATTTTTGTAACAGAGAGCTGTCTTAGAAGTTAGAACATATTAGAAGGCATATTATTACCAATATGTTATGGGAGAGAATTCCCTTCGTGGCAAAGGCCTTGGTTTTTTGCCACAGGAAAACTCAGTTGGCACTGAAATTGGGCCAATCTGTTGTCCGCATCAACCTCTACTTTTGTCACATTCATCCGGTTGGGCCAAAGCCATCTGGTAGGATAAGGTTTGGGAAATTATAGTGGAGTCGATTTTTTGAAAAGCTCTGGATCATTAGAAACACAAGGGGGAGAGTCTAAAACATTGGCGGGACATATTGAGAAGGGCCCTGAAACTTACGCATGGCCGACTCAAAGAGCAACCTACCACTGTCCAATGACAACCAAATCAGCCTCAGTGTGGCAGAAAAATGTGCCCTACAGATTAAAAGGCTATCTCCAAGGGTGCCATGAAAGTAATATTTCAAATTTCAATAGAAATAGTACAAAATTTGGTGAAATATATCACTTTTTTGTCTGGTTGGATAAAAACTATATTCGAAAAACACAAATAAATATTTCACTCTCTGAGTCTGGACCTCGAAATGAAATCCCAATTTAAATACAAAAAATATAATATTCGGCAAAATGAGCAAAACAGAATGATTGAAAAGTCAAAAAGTTTGTCATAATAATAAAAGAATGTTAATTTGTTCATATAAAATGCCAATTTCCAGTCAAAATTCATGAAAATGAGTCAAAATTACGGGAACACTTTATTCAAAAGCTTACAAATCTTTAGAGGATTCATACCTCCCCCAAACTCATCTAAGCTCATACAACAAATATGCATTTGGGTTGAAACTTTAAGTAAGAGGTAAGTCCTAAGATTTATCATATTGGTTCTATTTTTTCACAAGATTTCAGTGATGTTTGAATGCTTACACTAGCAAAATAAGGTGTTAAACTCAACCAGGCTTCGACTGAAACCTGGTTTCGACTTGGTTTTGGTCCACCCAACCTTTTATAAGGCTGGTTTCGACAAAAACCTGTGAATTTCAACTTCAACTAGTTTTGACACAAACTTGATCAGGATTCAACTCCCAAGCCATGAACAATACAAAGGAACAACACTTGTTAGGTAATACTAATTTATGACTAACATCATATATGTAAACTCATTTGCTTAAGATAATACTCATAAATAAACAAACACCCCCATATGAATCCAATAAAAATAGTCTAAACTTCAAATTCCAAAAGGATAAAAAGTCAACCCACCAATTTAAAAACAAAAGCAAGATTTTTGGGTGCGGGGGCAATTTTCAACTTCCAAATGCTAGGTTTTTTTCCAAAATTATAAAAATTTCATAAATCTTACTATAGTAAAGCATCACTGAAACCCAAGAGTGTACCAAAATAATGTCTTGCTTTGATGTTCGAAAAATTATTTCCATACAGACGACTTCAAATAGCATTCACATACCAGAGTGTAAATCCATCATTATAACTAAGATTCAAACAATGTCAAATTTGTTGGAAAGCTAATTATGTAGCTTTGCAACAAATCCAAGATTGTTTGAATCCGAGTTATATTGAAGCAATTATACTCCGGTCAAACCTTATTTGAAATATGCAAATGCTGTTTAAAGCCACCCTGGATGAAAATAATTTTTTGAACAACAAAGCAAGAGACTATTTTGGCATACTATTGGTTTTTAGTGATGCTTTACTATAATTAGATTTATGAAATTTTTAGATTTGATTAAAGCCCAGCATTTGGAAATTAAAAATCAGCCGGCACTCAAAAATCCAGTTTTTGTCCTTGAATTGGAAAATTAACTTCTTATATTTTTAGAAATTTGAATTTTATACTATTTTTATAGGATTCAAATGGGGGAGGGGGTTTTGCTTATTTATAAACAATATTTAAAGTAAATGAAACGATATTAGCCATAAATAAGTGTTGCATACTCAACTTTGGACACAATCCTAGATCTCAGCATACACTAGCAAACTTGGATCCACACTACATATTATCATTTTTGATGTCTTTTTTTTAAACTAATGTGGGTAATATGTGTAAAATGGTTAAAATATCCACAAAAAATCAGATCCAGAAAAACACTTTTAAGCCATCGAAACCAAGGTTTTGAGATGTCCCAGGAAAAATTCCAAGTTATGGCCAAAACCTGGTCGAAACTCAAGACAACTCGATTTCATGGCTGGTCGAAACTGGTCTCAAAACCGGTGCCTCGAACTTGTGTACAATTAAATAAGTCCCTGCATTAAGTTTTATTGTAAAATTCTTACTATTTCCCCTCACATCACTTTATTTCCCAAATTCTACCAAATGTTGAGCATTTTGATCAGAATTCAACCATTTCAACAAATTATTTCAATTTTGACAGGGGCCGATATCTCAAACCTTGCATTGCAATAAAGGCTATCTCCAAGGGTCATGGGAGTACTCCCATATCTATTAATACTCTCTGATCAGTACATATCAAATATAAACAATGAAGTGAATCCAGATCACGTTTATTTAAAACAACAAGAACACAAAGTTACACAAAGAAAAAATAAATATACCAGAAACCAACGGAAAACTGAATCCCCCTCTTCTCCTCCCCAATACTTCTTGTCAACGTGCAATGTGGCCCCTTCAATGGCCTTTCCTACTATTTGTAGAGAGAGTAATCTTGGACTACCTATTCATTGAGTTGTATACGGAAAAAATAAAGTCAGCACAAATAATCTTAAAAAGAGGAAAAAAGTCATTGTGCTTGCACAAAATTAGTTTTTACTAATCAAAACAATATGCATGTAGAATACCAAGGACAAGGATGCAAGCACCCATTCTAAGTCAAAAAATAATAATGCAAATAAATGAATGCACGGAAGAGAACCCATTTTTACAGTGGACCCTGTAAAGTGATAACCTATTCCCCCATCATGTTGGTTATTCAAAGAATAATGCTAGTACAGATAAGGGAACTCACTTTTGTAATGGACCCATCTTTCAGTAGAAGTAGCAAGACCCAATATAAAGAGAGAGAAACACAAGTAAAGATAACTCGGGACTTATTCCCAGATTTCAGGAATTGATCTCGGAACAAACACTAAACAATAGCAATCTCTATTCTGAAACAGACAACGAATTTTACTCACTCGATTCCGAATCGGGCAGAAGAAATCCTTTCTAAAATAGTTCTTCTCCTATCTTCCTCTCCTTCTTCTTCCTTCTGATAGCTTCTCTCTCCCGCTCTTTCTTTCTTTCCCTGCGGAATAGTGTTTCTCCCTTATAGAATTCTCCCTTCACTCTCCCTCTTAGCATGAAACTCTCAGCCCTAAAACCGTGAAGTACTCCCCTTGAAGGACTCTCCACACTCTTTCCTCTCTTACTCCCCTTTTTTCTCCAAAACCTTTCAACCACGTTATTCACTTGCCTTCAATTCCCTATGGGGAAACTCCACTCCATATAATTCTTAATCATCCCCACCTTTCATACATGGCCACAACTTGCCTCTTTATTTTATTTAAAAAAAATGGTAGTAATCCCTACTAAATAGGGAAATCAAATCTCCCTTTCCTTTATCTCTTCCTCCCTCTTATTTCTCTTTCTAATGCAAAAACTATCTTTCTCTCCCCTTTTCTTTCTTCTAACCACACACAAGCACAAAATAAATAATTTATTTATACCATACTAGGGTTTCTAAAATTGGGATATTACATTGCTGGCCCTCCAGCAGACAGATAGAGGCCCTTGATAGAGAATCAAGGTGGATTTGCAAGGCTTTCCGAGGAAGGAGCCCCTAGGACGGGGTCAGCAAGCTTGCTTTTTGTGCGACGATCTACCACATCTAGATGGAAAGAATCCTTAGAATGTGGACTTCCAAGTCCCGGAATTTTTCCCAAATCTAGAGGCCATTATTTTTTATGTTCGAGGAAATGGTAATTCCTCCTGTTAGATCTTGTCCAGGTTCCATTAGAAATAGATTCATCATTTCTGCATGGGACTTAGCTATCTAAGTATCTTGTGGATAGGATTCCTAGTTTTGTTTCTCTTATGTTATCTTGTTTTTGAGCTGGCTCTATTCTTTCGGATAGCCAAGTTTGTTCCTCTTTTGGTTTTATTAATAAAATTCATTTGTTCACCCAAAAAAAAAAGTTTTGTTGCACAGCAAACAAAATTTTTCCTATCACATATTTAATTAGAAATATCAAAAAAAAAAAAAAGTTTGTATTTCAGTGGTTTGACCTATCAGTACATTTCTAGCAATCAGTTCAAAAACTAAGCACTTGCTCACTCATGTCATAGAGAAATTCTAACCTACCTGGAATTACTCATTCCACTTAACTCAACCTAGATGATGATTGGCTACAGTTGCCCGAGATTGTCAAAACAAGAAGTTGATGCCTAGGCATATGGACATTCAAGGTGAAGTTTTGACAAGTAGACAACAAGGCAATCCTAGCTGATGTCAAATATATTAAATAATTGATTCAATAAAGAGTTGGTATCACATTTTAATACTCAAAAAGCCCACAAATATGTAATAAAATATCTAGTATATTGATATTTAAGTATTTAACATTTCTAGAACAAAGTCATATTGCTTTCCTAGTAATTTGAAGAATTCATTCATATTTCCAAAACTAATTTTATGCCAATGTTAAATAAACCATTACTAATATGTAATTATGGAAAATTCAACTTTCTAACTTAATACATTTTAATTAAGTTAACAAATTACTTATTTTAACTATCTCACAAAACAAAGTTGGTCCATTTTGGTGATTAGTCAACCTGATCTAAGCTGATGACTAGCAGACTCAAGGCAACCAAAACCATAGTTGTCAAGGCGTCGCCTAGGCGACAGCAGGCGACGCTGTCGCCTAGGCGTCCGGGCGGTTTGTACAGGCTTGGGCGCCAGGGCGCCTTGTGGTCGCCCAGGCCAGACAGGAACAACATTTATCAGGCAGTACTTATTTATGACTTACTTAAGATATTATTCATAAATAAGCAAATACCCCCCTATTTGAATCCAATAAAAATAGTCTAAAATTCAAATTCCAGAAGGAAAAAAAGTCAACCCCCCTGTTCAAGAACAAAAACCATATTTTTGGGTGCGAGGGCGATTTTCAACTTTTAAATGCTAGGCTTTTTTCTAAATATAAAAATTCTATAAATCTTATTATAATAAAACATCACTAAAAACCAAGAGTGCGCCAAAATAATCTTTTGCTTTGATGCCCAAAAAATAATTTGCATTCAGACGACTTTAAACAACATTCCCGTATTCCGAACAAGGTTTGACCGGAGTGTAACTCCTTCATTATAATTTGGATTCAAGCAATCTCGGATTTGTTGGAAAGCTGATTATGCTAGCTTTGCAACGAATTCGAGATTGCTTGAATCCGAACTATATTAAAGGAGTTACGCTCCGATCAAATTCGTTAAAAGTACGCAAATGTTAGTCATAAATAATTGTTTACTTAACTCTAGACACAATCCCAGGTCTTAGTGTACATTAGTAAACTTGGGTCCACACCACATATTAATTAAGTTATGTCTTAAATGTTGATTATTTATGTAGAATGTTACATATATATAAACATTAATATTTTAGAAATAAAAAAATGCACTGGGAACGCCTTGGTCGCCTAGGCAACGCCTAGGCGCCCGCCTAGGCGCCTAGGCGCACAGGATGGCCCCAAACGCCTTGGATCGCCTTGTCGCCTTGACAACTATGACCAAAACGCTTGTGGCTACAACTGGGTTAATGGAACTAGACTCAGACAAGAACTTCAGGTTGGCTTGGGATATGAGCTGAGTCCAATTCATACAATTGGAGTTTAGACTGGCAACTAAAATTTAAACAGCTCAGCCAAGTTGAACCCTACTGAAACCTCACATGCACTTGCATAGTTGTTTCTTTTTCCCCCTCGGGTGGAACAATTACACTTCACAGTTCCAACAATACAAAGTATCACAAATAGCAATCATATTTTTCAAAATAAGAGGGAAATGTAATCACCAGGACGAACCCGCTCCTGCCCCAAGGAGGTCCTTGGTTCACCAACAATCCCATCATCACGCACAGGAGTGCATCTAAAGGAAACAAATTTGCCAATAGAATCTTTTGTTATACGGTACTGAAGAAACCCTGATACCTCAGGTATTAAGGTACCTGAATCAGCTTCAGCCTGCACAGATAGAGAAGTAGGAACCAATATAACAACACAAACATTAAGACAAAAACTACATCAGATATTTGTCTAGATCCACCCATAAATCTAGGATGTCGTTAAGGACTTGTTTTAGTATGAATACTATAACAAATTACATGATTTTCCAAGTCAAAAAGAAGAATTTCCAACATCTTACATTTTATTTCTAAATATAACATATTTTAGCACTACTTCCTATTTGATCTGGACCTCATTCCACAATGTTTTATTTTCTGAATTTAAGCATCATCCTAAAATGACTGCATAAAAGTGAGGATGCTGCCATCAGGCATGGCTGATGATCAAGGAGGCTCAAGAAGCAAAGAGGATGAAGAAGAAGCTGTTTGGAGAATAGCCCCACATGTGTAACCCTAGAGTCTTTTGTCCCTTCATATACCTATGAGTCTCTCCATCCAACAGTTTGACAGAAGAAAAAGAACAAGGCAATTATTTTGGCTTCATCTAGTAAACAGTTCAGAGACATGATCATTACTGACATCAGAAGAAGCCAGAAATCTTCTTTGTGCATAAAAGCCTATCTCTGTGTATGTCTGCTTTAGGGTCCTTGTACAGTATAGTAAGGGCTTCTTTTACATGAAAGAAAATTCTGCATTCAGCTATAACATAGTAAAGAGAGAAAAATTCTGCATTCAGTTATAACATAGTAAAAGAGAAAACCCCAATAACACAGCAATTCTTAAGCCCCTATAGAACTGATGTCAATATCTTCAGAAAAGGTTTGTACCACATGTAGATACCAATTGTAGAGACTTTTGCCTTCATGACACCCTATATATCCATAAGATGCAGTCAACATTTCGCCCTCGCAATAATCACCAGTGACAGATAGAAAATTCAAGCTTGGTGGAAGAGCTGCAGTTAAGGTAAATGATTATCAATATACTAAAAAACAAGCAATTGTATGCTACATGAAATTTAAGTGGGGAACTGCTAAATAAATACATATCACCATATTAAAGAGATGAAAGTTTTTGTGGTCATCAACCCACAAACAAAATTAGTAGTGCACACATCTATACTGCCATGTGAAGAGTGATGTGGCAATTGACTGTTGGATATCTACGAAATGGTCTAAATTGGCCACAAGGCAAATTTCATCCTCAAATTCTATAATTTACTATCTCATCGAATAGCATAACCTCTCGGCTATGTCTATGCACCCCCTTGTAGTCCCATGCACCGTCTTGGTAGCCATGGAATTTTCTGTTCTTTTTTTATGCCACATGGCCAACTCTAATTGGGATGAAACTTGACATGTGAACTGTACCAAAAATAGAAAAGAAAGAAAGAGAAGATGGAGAAAATGGAGAATGGAAAAAAGGGAGAGAGAATCAATGTGTTCTCCTCCTATGGTTCCTTTATTTATAATTAAAGAGGAGAAACAGTTTGAGAAACTTACATAATTACAATCATAAACAAACTAAGAAAGCAAATCTAAACAACTTAGGAAATAAACCCCAACCAATAAGGAAACAAATAAACAACTATGGTGGAAACAAATCCACTACTTACTACCAGTAGAGAAAAGCCACATAAAGAAACTAATAAGCCATATAGGTGGGACCCACAGCTCTATAGAGCTATTTCGCTAACACCCCCCTCAAGCTGGAGCACGAGAAAATGTAAGAGCTTCAAGTTGGTACAATATAGCAGCGGAAGCAGCAACAGCACTAGTAGCAGTAGTAACTGTAGTAGTGGCTGCAGTAGTTGTAGTAGCAGTAGAAGTCGCATCACATGTAACTAGTAATAAAGGTTGCATCACGTACAGGGTAGTAGTAGACTCCAACATGAGCAAGGTAGAAGTAGACTCCAACACGAGCAAGGTAGTAGTAGGCTCCAACATGAGCAAGATAATAGTAGGCTCCAACATGAGCAAGATAGTAGTAACAGGTAGGCACCATATTGTAGCAGCAACAAGTAGCATCTCAACGGATAAACAGCACACGAAATCCCATAAACAAGAGCAGCAATGTAGTAATACTCCAAATATGTCACCCAAGCAAAGTAAATTGCAAAGACTAAATGACAATGGCAGAACAGTAATTAACTGCATAGAAGGACCAATCTGGTATTGAATAAGGATTGGGAGAATAAAAATAAGACAAAACAGAATTGAGGGTAAGATCAAGGGCATTTTTGGAATCAAAATATAAAGAAATAAAAAAAATAACAGGGAGTGGGACTGATTCCAAAATTAAAATTAAAAGCAAAGGGCAATTTGGGTAGAGAAAGAGTTAGGATAAAACAAAAAACAAAAAAACAAAAAAAAAGCAGATTTATAAAGAGGGTATAAGAATTATAGTGGAGGGGCAAACTTGGAAGAGAATCAAAGATGGGATCAGGTTTTCAATTAAACGTGAGGGTATTTGTGTAAAACAGCAAGGGTGTGTTTAATAAAATGAAAAGAAGATGGCCTTCTTCTTCATTTCGACAAAACACTCTCAGAGAATAGTGGAAATCCCACAGTGAGTTCAGGTAATTAAACTCCTTCAATACACCACCATTTGGATCGAAATTTCAAAATAAAGGTATTAATCCATTGTTCTTTAAAACCCACAGAGGATAGTATCATCCAGCAAGCAAATATTTCTAGAAAATTCACTGAAACAGAGCTGGGCGGTAGCTCTATGAATCAGTAATAACTTCCATTTCAATCTCTTAATAGGAGGAGTTTCAAGGCCTTGGATCTATGGTTTTGATCACCCAAGCATGCGTAGTCTACGCCCAAGATTTCACCCAAAAAGATTAAAACCCAAGGAGTCCTATCGATTTGAGTTTAAACCAGATCAAATGTAGAGCAGCAGTAGAAGGAAGATAGAACTGATTTGAACTCAGGATTTGCTTTGGTTACCCAGGGGTATAGAACTGATTCCTACAGCAGCCCAACTGTTAAGGCATTTATGGATTTGATTCAACAGAAGACTACCAGGGTTATAATGGTTTGCAGTGAAACAGGGAGTAGCAGGAAACTAAATAGAAGGAAAAAGTAAAGAAAAGGAAGGGAAGAGGGGAGAACCTAAAACGACTCTCAAACCAGCAACCTGCTCCAATACCATGTAACAAAATAGAAAAGAAAGAAAGAGAAGATGGAGATAATGAAGAATGGAGAAAACGGAGAGAGAATCAATGTGTTCTCCTCCTATCGTTCCTTTAATTAAAATCAAAGAAGAAAAACAATAGTTTAGGAAACTAACCTAATTACAATCATAAACCAATTAGGAGAGTAAATCTAGACAACTTAGGAAATAAACCCTAACCAATAAGGAAATAAATAAACAACTATGGTGGAAACAAATCCACTACTTACTACAATAGAGAAAAGCCACATAAAGAAACTAATTAGCCATATAAAAGATGGGAGCCACGACTCTGTAGAGCTATATCGCTAACATGAACAAATGATAATGCAATCTGATACGAACTTTGAGAGAACTCGCCCTTAAAAGTTGGCTTATAAGGTGAGAGAACCCAAGAACATATCCACCCACACCAAATCTCTTACGCCACCAATGTCGGATACTGGGATTAAACCCCCCATAAGGCTAATATGGGATCTTAACAATCCACCTTGCTTCCGAACCAACGTCCACGGCGCTCCAAATCAGGTAGCCCATTCCAAGTTGCGCCACTCTGCTCCAAGGTCTCTGTTTGGCGGTAGGTAAACATTTCTTGACGGCTCCTCTAATGCCCCAAATTTTTTATTTAATTATTCAATTACTTATTTTTGTCTGAGGTGACAATTGGTGTCAATGGATGACATTCAAAAATCTAAGTTCCAGTTAGATGCTTTGAGTGCCATGCAGGTGAGATGTATTACATTATTATTGTCTATTTACTGAGTCATCTAATCCTTAATTTTGTGGGCATTGAGACCAACTATTTTGGTAAGTTATCTTTGAATTTTGAATATCTTTTGAATTTTAAAATTTCAAAAAGGAAGGTTCATTGTATATTTCGAACATGGCCTATATATTTGCCTAGGGGGGGAAGAATAATATCTATAAGGAAGGCAGATCCACCTTCCTTGCTGGTCATTATAGCTTTTGGTAATCCAATATTAGATTACCTAATAGAAAAAAGAGAGGTAAATCATAATAAGATGGTAAAAATAAAATAAAGCAAGGAAAGGAGGAATCAAATCATACCAAGGAGAGAGAGAAAGAAAGAAAAGAGAGAAAAAAAAAGAACAGAAAAGGAGAGAAAGAGAAACTTGGGGAAGAAGAAGAAGAAAAGGGAAGAAAGAGAAGAAGAAAAAGAAGAAAAGGGAAAGAGAATAAGCTGTTCAGATCTGTTTCAGGTAAGACTTTAAATATTTGGGGATGTTCAGCTAGTTCCAGTACATCTCAGTTTAATACCAGTCCAAATATTAGATTTTGCAACAGTCAAGAAATCTCTTTCGTACCAGACTTATACATCCTGTTTCATATCAGATTTAGTTCATCAGTTTTATATGTATATGAGAGTATAAAATAGTTTGTATACAGTTTTATATCAGATTTTTATATGCATATATGTTACAGTTTTAACTATTGGGATCAATTAGCCCCCATAGAACCGCAAGATCTACAATCCTCTGAGAGTTATATTACCTACAGGGAGAAACAACGACTGGTTCAATTTCTTATGGCTTTGCGAGATCAATTTGAACCACTTAGAGGATCTATTCTACATCGGACTCCTCTTCCTTCGGTTGATGCTACCATTCGGGAACTGATCACCGAAGAGACTCGGTTTCAAAGTTGCTCATGCCGGCTCCTCTCAACCATTTGTATTTGCAGCTTCATCTACGCCACTGTTACCTACACCTATGTCTAACCTTGTTCAATTATTGGAAAACCGAAAACTCGGGTCGGAATTGATGAGTGTAGTTTTTGTCGACAAAAAGGACACTGGAAATCTAGCTATCCTAAACTCCAAAAGGGCCAATTCCCCACTTCGAACCAACAGTTTAGAGCATCACTTCGTCCTGGCTATCCGTAATTTCCACAAGGTCCCACAGCACTTGCAACACTAGCATCCTCTTCGGCAGCATCTAATAATCATCTTCCAACCTCCATGGTTCAGTCAATGATTGAGCAGCTACTGTTTATACTACCTTCGTCTTCTTCGGATTAGATGCATGTTTCTACCATAACCACTGCCCACTCAGGTTTGGTCGGATCACCCACCTCTAGTCTAACTTCTAGTCATCAAATTTTTTATTCTAGTTCTTCTCATCATATGACTCATAACATCTCTTCCCTTAGTAGTTGTCATATCCTATCTTCTCCGGTAAGTATCTTAGCCGCCAATGGTTCTTCTATGCATGTTGAGTCTGTTGGTTTTGTTTGTTCCTCTGTCCCATCTTTACCTAATGTTTTTCATGTTCCTCAGTTATCTCTTGGTTTACTTTTTATTAGTCAATTGGCTAACTCTGGATATGATATCCTTTTTTCATCTTCTAGCTATATTGTGCAGGATCGGAAGTCACAGAAACTGGTTGAGACTAGGCATAGAGCTGGAAGACTTTTGTTTTAGACAAATTACACATTCCTGTTTCTTCTTCTTCTTCTTCTCTTTCTTCCTTCCATTCAACTGTAACTCTTCCCCTTTTTATTTATGGCATCTAGACAGGGACATATATCTGATAGTACTTTGAAACAATTAAGTGTCAATGGTCATTTGGAAAAATTTTCTTTACATGATAGTAATGTGTCCTCTTGCAATGGATGTAAACTTGCTAAAATATCTGTTTTGCCATTTAAAACTAGTACAACTTTGTCTTCTTCCCCTTTCTCTCTGATTCATATTGATGTTTAGGGACCCTCTTGGGTTCCTACCAAAGGTGGATCTATTTACTATGTTTCGTTTGCAGATGATTTTAGCAGATATAGTTGGTTATTCTTACGACTCGTAAATCTGATTATAGCAGATATTGTTGGTTCACACATAGTTTTCCACCACAATTCAAATTCTCCGGTCTGATTTGGGGAGCGAATACCTCTTCAGGGACGTTAAACAATTTCTTACTGCCAATAGCACTGTTCATCAATCTTCCTATTCTGAAACACCGCAACAAAATGGTGTTGTAGAACTGAAACATCATCACATCATTGAAACCACTCGTGCTCTTTTGCTATCTGCATCTATTCCCACTGTCTTTTGGGGTAAGGTTGCTCTCACTGCTGTCTTTCTTATTAATCGTATGCCTACACCGATCTTTTCTGGTATTTCTCCCTATGAAAAATTGTTTCGTAGTGTGCCAAATTACTCATTACTTCATGTGTTTGGTTCTGCTTGTTTTGTTTTATTGCCAAAGCGTGATTGTAGCAAACTAACTGCTTGCTCCACCTTGTGTGTGTTCTTGGGATATGGGATTCATCAAAAAGGTTACAGGTGTTATGATCTACTGTCTAATAAACTGTATTGTCCTGTCATGTGTTTTTTCTTAAACGCATTCCCTATTACACTATTTCTACAAATGTTGCTCCTGTATCTAAGGACGATCTTGTTTTACTTGACCCCTTTCTAGAGATTGTTTCTTTTGTTCTCCTCCACCCTTGAATATGTTCGCATATCTGTTACTGACACTACTTCCCCTCCCCTTATGGAACCTTTTCCTAATGTTTACTCTCGCAAGTCGAATGTGTCTACAGCTTTGATGTTCTTGCACCTCATCCACCTCCTGTGCCAACCAACACAGCAGTACCTGAATGACGGTACCACTCTCATACTCATATCACCCCTAATCGTCTTAGTCTTTCCACGCCTGTTTTTTCCCATCTTATTGTTCATTTTTTACTTCTATTCACTCTTGTCATGAACCTAAGTCTCATACTTCGCATGCACTACTCCTCTTTGGATGAAGGTCATTCAAGATCAGTTATCTACTCTTCATCAAATTGGTACTTGGGAACTGGTACCGATGCCCACTGACAAAAATATTATTGGTTGCAAGTGGGTTTTTAAGGTCAAAACCAACTCTGATTTCCCTTTAGCACCACAAAACTTGTCTTGTTGCAAAAGGCTTCTCCCGAAGTATGGCATTGATTATGAAGAGACTTTTGCTCCTGTTGCAAAGATGACAACTATTCGCACCTTGATCTCTGTTGCTGCTGTCCCTCAATGGCCTCTCCTTTAGATGGATGTCAAGAATGCTTTCCTGCATGGACATTTGACTGAAGAGGATTATATGAAACCTCCTTTAGGTCTCTCTCATCCTACTGGACATGTCTGTCGTCTGCACCGTGCTCTTTATGGTCTTAAGCAAGCTCCTTGTGCATGGTTTGAACGGTTTCACCTGGCTGCCTCTCACATTGGTTTTAATTTGAGTGCTCATGATCCTGCACTGTTCATTCTTTCCTCTCCCAGTAGTCCTATTATGCAACTCTTGTATGTTGATATGATTATTACTGGTGCTAATCCCTCTAGTATTGAAGAGGTCAAACAACAACTCTTGAGTGAATTTTCTATGAAGGACTTGGGCTTACTTGGTTATTACTTGGGCATTGAGGTTGTCCATTCACCTAAAGGTTACCTACTCTCACAATCGAAGTATGCCTCTAATCATATTAGTCGTGCACAGCTATCTGATGACCGTATTGTTGCTACTCCAGTTGAGTTGAATGACAAGTTCTCTGCCTCTGATCGTGTCTAATTGGAAGATCCTACTTTATACTGTAAGTTAGTCGGTTGCTTGGTTTATCTGACAGTGACTCATCCAGATATCACCTTTGCTGCTCATATGGTTAGCCAATTTGTCTTTGCTCCTCGATCGACTCATTGGGCAGTACTCCTTCGCATTTTTCGTTATATCCAAGGCACCTTGTTTCATGGCTTATTATACTCTTCCACATCTACCTTGGATCCCTGCGCATATGTTGATACTAATTGGGCTGGTGATGTTAATGATCACAAATCCACCTCTGGCCTCTATTTGTTTTTAGGACATTCTTTGGTTTGTTGACGTAGCAAGAAGCAAATCGTTATTGCTCGCTCTTCTGCTGAGGCTGAGTATCAGGCTATGGCACACGCAACTACAGAGATCATATGGCTTCGATGGTTTCTCTCTGATTTGGGTGTTCCGCAGTCTTCCCTTAAGCTTTTTTTTTGTGACAACAAGAGTGTCATTCAAATTGTTTATAATTACGTCTATAATGACCGCACGAAACACATTGAGATTGATTGCCACATTGTTCATCATCACTTTCAGGCTGGCTATATTAGCTTTACCCGTTGTTGCATCCCCTCTTCAATTGGAAGATTTCTTTACCAAGGCTCACACTGCGGCTTGCTTTCAGTTTCTTCTTAGCAAACTCATGTTGATCTCTCCATCCGCGTCATGAGTTTGAAGGGCGGTGTGAACGATAGAAAAATATTTGGTAGTAGTACCGCTGGCGATACTATCGATAGTACCGCCAGTGGTACTATCGTTGGAGGTTTTATTTAGAGAGATTTTATTTTATTTTATTTCCTTCCATGTACAGCTTTAGGCTTCTATTTAATCTCTTGTAGCTTCTCATTGAATTAAGATTAAGGCATTTAATTAATAAAGATCTCTCATTTTCTTTGTATTCTTTTCTTTTTTTCACAAAATTGTCAAATATAAGCAAAGCACCAGGCCCAGATGAGGTCCCAATAGCAGTTTAGAAGAGCCTAGGAATATATGGAGTATCTTGGCTAACTAAGTTGTTCAAAAAAATTATGAGCTAAAAGAAAATACTAGATGAATGGAAGAGAAGCATTGTGGTTCCGATTTAAAAAAAAAAAAAAAAGGTGATATTCAGAGCTGCAATAACTGGAGAGGCAGAAAACTAATTTGTCATACTATGAAACTACGGGAGAAAGTTATTGAAACTCGCAAGAGAAAAGAAACTACTATTATAGAAAACCAGTTTGTTTTTATGCTAGGTAGATCCACGACAAAAGCTATATACTTGCTTATGAGACTCATGGAAAGATGTAGAGAAGGCAAGAAGGGCCTCCATATAGTCTTTATTGATCTAAAAGAAGCTTATGACAAAGTTCCCAGAGAATTAATCTAGCATGTATTAGAGAAGAGAAGTAGTTCAAGCAAATATGTGGGTATTGTTAAGGATATGTATTATAATGTAGCAATTAGTATGAGAACCGTAGGGGGTCAAGGTAGTGAATTCCCAATTACAATGGGGTTACATCAAGGATCAGCTTGAAGCCCTTATTTCTTTGCCCTCATTATGGATGATTTCACCAGAGACATTCAAGATGAAGTTCATTGGGGCATTTTTTTTGCCGAAGATATTGTTTTGGTGGATGAGACAAAAACAAGGATTAACACCAAGTTGGAGCTACGGAGATAAACATTAGAATCAAAGAGTTTTAGAATTAAGATAAGTAGAACGAAGACGGAGTATATGGTGTATACATTAATCACACAAGGACAGATAATGAGGTGGTGAAAATTTTTTAGAGAGATACAACAAATTAATCATTTTAGGTACCTAGGTTCAATCATAAATAAAAAAGGTGAAATAGAGGATGATGTTTTACCGAGGATTAAAATAAAATGAATGAAGTAGAGAAGTGCGTCTGGAGTGTTGTGTAATAAGTGTATTCTTTTAAAACTTAAAGGAAAATATATAGGACAATCATTCAACCGAATATGATGTATGGTGCAGAATGTTGGGCAGTTAAGAAGCATCATATAGATAAACTTAATGTAGTTGAGATGAAGATGTTGAGATCGATGTGTGGCAAAACTATGAAGGGTAAGGTAAAGAATGATCGTATTAGAGTTGATTTGGGAGTAGCACCGATACATGATAAAATACAAGAAAACCATTTGAGATGGTATGGCTATATTCAACGGAGGCCATTAAATGCTCTCGTACAGAGGAGTGATTTGATTCAGATTGAAGGATCTAAAAGAGCTAAGGATAGACCTAAGATGACTCTAGAGGAGGTGGTGAAGAAAGACATACATAGCCTAGGCTTTGTTTCAAGTATGATATCTAACAAAGCTAATTGGACAAAAAGAATCCATGTAGCCGACCCTATTTAGTTGGGATAGGGGTTTGTTGTTGTTGTTGCTGTTGTTGTAGACATAAAATAATTGGTTGAATTTTTAATTAGTTATCAATCTTGCAAGTATCTATGACTTGACAAATTGCAGAAATATTGGAAAAATCTTGGATTTTTTTTCTTTCTAATTTGGAAAATTAAAAAAAAATAATGTAATTAGCATAGTTTTGGATTTTTTTTTCTCAAATGGCCTATAATTTTTAAATAAATACATTAATAGATAATATATGATGTTCTTGATTGATTTGAGTGTGTTTAATTAGCGTATTGTTTGAAGATTATAAAAAAATAAGATATAAATTTTCTTTCATCTTCTAATGATCTGCAATTGGAAAAAAAAAAAAAAAAGAATGTCAAGAAACATGTTTTATTGTTCAAGCGCTCAGAAAAGCTTGTGATGCCATCGCAAAATAAATTTGAATCCTCTTGCTGATAGCAACGTGTTTTAGTGAATTATATAATTTATATCTCACTACTTATTGCTTATTTATGTGTATAATGCTGAACCAAACTAGCTTTGCATGTATCCATACATATCTTAAGCGTATCGAACATCTATCCAATACTCCTCTTAAAATTATCTTTCTAATATACTACCCAATATCGATACTAATAACATGTCCCTATCTGATCTGCAACATGACAAGTCTAGGTGCTTCCCCATGGTTTCTGCCTATGGATTGCCGTCCATCAAAACCTTCTCATGTACAAGATAGAACTCCAGAAAAGTTCATTAAGTTGGGTAGCCTAGGACCATTACACCCGAATGAATATAAAGGGAAAAGTAAAGTAATAGGAGACAAGAAGACTGGACGTTAACCCTCTCTCATATGGTTGTGTGTGTGTGTGTGCGTGCATGCATGCATGTGCATGAGAGAAAGAGAGACAAAGAGGAGGAGAGAGAGAAAGAGACAACAGATTCCAACTTTGCCTATAAGGAAAGCATGTAGAAGTAAAAGGGAATAAAAATTTATATATATATATATATATATTCAAATGCATTTATTGTATTTTAACAATGTAATAAAATTAAGGGTAACTTACTCGAACTCCCCTATAGAGGACGAGCCTTGGTGTGATGGTAAGGTTATCATATTGCAACCTTGTGGTCACGGGTTTGAAACATGGAAACAGCCTCTCTGCATTGCAGGGCTAAGGCTGCATACACTCTGCCCCTCCCCATACCCTGCAGTAACGGGAGCTTCGTGTACTGAGATGCCTTTTTTTTACTCAAACTCCCCTATACTAAGGTCTAATTACAAACAGACCCCCTTGTAGTTTGAAATCAACACAAACCTCCCTTATTTGAAGAATGTGATTACACTCAACTCCACTCTGTCTAGTGTGAACCATTAGTTGATGATGTCACTTGGCCATATATTAACATAAAAGTTGAATCTACCCTTTTGTTGTTTGTGGATATTTCACCCTGTTTAGCGGCATAAGAAGAGTTTCACATACTAAGTCATTGATACTTCCGCCAATGGTTTTGTCTCCATTTTCTTCATTTGAGCATGGGCGTATGTGTTGAACCATTTGCATCTGAGTCCACGAGGTTTTTTCACCAGCTCTGTGATTTGAGGGAGGAGAGGATAGGGTCGAGTGTTATCCCCTTTCAAAATCTTCCACCCATGCCGTCAAGCGGTATTAGACTGTCAACTAGGGTTTTTGTGCCATCTGCATCAAGAGGATCCGGATTAAATCCCCGCAGTATCCGGAAGAAGAGTTGCATGGGGTTTGCAAGAGCTATAAAATTTTCAATGGCAAAGTCACAAAGTTCCTCTGTTGTGTTGTAGCCTTGTAGGTGCTGATTTCGTAGCAATATGGATGATTGCACTGCCTTTTCTTTGTTTGTTTCTAATCACAAGAAGTGGAGATGTACGAGTAAGGATTGAGAGAAAAATATGAAGGAGCTGAAGTCGACCTTGGTTAAATTGAGGCAAAACATGGATTCACTATCTTGTAGTTTGAACCTATTGTCGAGCCAAACAAATGCTATAGGAAAGATGGAACTGATGTTTCGACCTGTCAACTTCAAATGAGTGGTTAATTGCTGTAAGGAGACGAGGTTCGTTGAGACCTTAAAGCACATAATGTGATGAGGCCCAATACACCAAATCATTTCACCCATGTCATGATACGGGCAGGAGGTAATGGTTGGAAGTTAGAATATACTGATAGACGAGAGTGGGTAATATTTAAGGAGCTTCACAAGGAATGCTATGATCGTATTCTGCAGACTCCCTCAATGAAGAATCTCCAACCCTAAGCTTTGTGCATCGGGAGAAGAAAGACTTTAGTAATTTACTTTTGGGAAGAGAAACTGAGAGAGAGAGAGAGAGAGAAACTGTTGGGACACTTTTGTGTCTTTTTCTTTGCACACACACACACACACACACACACATATATGTATGCAAGCTTTAATTGAAGGTTTGTCCTTCCTCTGCCTTGCAAAAGGTCTCGGATGTGCAGAAGTTGCAAGTCTCCTCTTCAAGGTCCGGCGACCGGGATTGAGGAATCGGTTGCAGGAGTAGCAAGTCTCGGATGTGAAACCATAAGGTTGGAGTTGCAGGTCTCCTCTTCAAAGTCTGGCGGGCCCTCTTTGAGCTGGAATCGATGAATCGAGAGTGGTTGAGTCGCCGGAGTTGCAGAGGAGTCACTTGGGTCAAATGTTGCAGGAGTTCGGTCAAATGAAATGCCTCAACTTATATGGGAAGACCAAGGGTAAATGAGTCAATTCATTATCTAATGTTAACACCTTTAGTTGGTTGGAGTTGAGTGTAATTTCAAAACCACTAGGGGGTATGTCTGTATTAAATCTAAGTACAAGGGAGGTTCAAGTAATTTACCATAAAATTAAAGTCAAAAAGGGCAATAATACTTCCAAGACCCGTCACTCACTCTAATAGCAAGATTCAAGAATGAACGACTAAAGCAATTGATGGCTTAAGAAAATATCAACAAAAAAGATGAAGAAAAAGAATCTTATTAGAACTAAAAGCATGCATTAGACCATCTAGATTGAAGAATATAGTCCTCAATTAAACTTCGCTACTCCACCTACATTAAGTTGTATTTGTTTCCATGAGTTAACCTATTTGCTAGGGCTGCACGGGGTACTTAAGTTAGAAGAAGACCCGCACCCAAAATCATGGACTAACTTGGAGTTTGTCTAATGACAGGTCATACCACTGTAGACACCATGGCTGTTGAGCCAATGTAGTCCAGTAATTCCCAAACTCCTTCAAGGTAAATATCCCCTACTAATAGAGTAAGAGACTTAATTAGGATGTGTACATGACCCCACACATGAGGTCTTTATGTCCAAGAAGGGGTGGGAGAACAAGGAGGAAATCCCTGCAATTTTACCCTACCGGCTGCATCCCACCGGATCAGCCTGTAGCCTTTACCAGCTAGCCTATCGACTGCACCATCAACCGGTAGAAGCAAGCGGTAGCTTCCAGAAATATTCTGTTAAGAATCACAAGTACTACTGGATGACCCTATCGGTTGACCCATCAACCGATAGGCTCTAAACAACAAAACTGTTTACGTAGATGTGGGGGCCAGTTGTAACCTTCAACACTTGAATCTTGGTGTCCAATGGCACCTAACTAATCTAGTGGACCCTCATGACCAATTTGGGAATGTCCCGATGAACATACCTTCAATAATCGGAATTAATCAGTTCCAACTGACAGAGGTCAGCCCAAGCAAACAAGCCTCAGTCAGTAAAATCTATAAATAGGGATGAAGGCTGAAGCCCTCAGTTTTGAAGCTTGGAGCCTTCCTTCTCCTTGGAGCATCAACCTCTGGAGCTGCCCTTGGCTTCACCTGCCTACACGAGGTAGGTTTTCCAACCCAAACCATTGGGATCTTTCCCCTCAACTTTTTAGTAGAGGTAATGCACTAGGGAATGATGGTTTGGAGCCAGGGGACTGATACCCTAGTCACCATTAGGTTGGGGAATACTCCTCCCTAGCTATACACCATAGGTATGACCTAGGACTATGAAGCCCTAGGCTTATTTTGGACTTCCAAACCAAATTAGGAAACCCTAGCTTCCAATGTGTTAATGATGTTAAATGTACCCAACAGTCCATAGATTGACCCACTTATGTTTCCCACCAATTGGGAAGGCCAATAGAAACAATTGGGATGAAATCCCAAGAAGATTGGGTTGAAAACCAACTTTCCAGGCACCTACCGGATGCACCTACCGGCTGCACAGCCTGCATCCGGTATTTTCCATCCAATGGAACCTCAAAGCTTGGGGAAATCCACTGGTTAGCCCTACCATTTGACTACCGGTAACAGGTCTGCAACCGGTATCTTCCAAAGGGTCCTGTCAAATTGTCAAGGTCTGCTGATTGCACCTACCGGTTGACCCATTAACCGGTAGCCTGCAACTAGTAGATGGCATTTTCACCCATAATACTCTATGACTCTAGAGACTTTTTAGGGATTTAATACTTGGCACTAATTACTTAATTTTAACATATTTAGGTATACCTTACTGGGCATTTTTATGGGAGACTTGAGTGCCATCAGAGTTATAGTTATACGCATTGTCAAGGTGAGTCAATTGGATTTGTTTCTTTTAAGGAATGTTTATATAAACTGTCTTGTGTGAACATGTAGCCATGTCTACTTGCTTTATATTAACTGCTTGCTTTTATCTCTTGCTTGTGAGTGTTTAGTATTGTAGATGTTTACTTAACTTGTGTGGTGTCCAGTGTGGCCGATGGGAGTTCCGGAACCATGACAGCCATGTGAGTCATGTCTTTCCTTGCCATACACTAATGGAATCCAATGTGGCCGATGGGAATTTCGGTACCGTAATCCCCACAGGTGTACAGATTATGAATTGTATTGGTTATTGTCATGTAGAATTGTATCTAGCTAGGTGGATGATCCAAAGTGACTACACCCCTCCCAATAGGGGGTTATGCACCATTGGTGTAGGCCCAATTATGAAAGGGTAAGAACATGGGCACGGTACCTTCCTTCGTGGCCGAGGTTTCTTCTGATGTTGGAAGTGCATCGGACTTGATTGGTCATGGGCGCGATGCTCTCCCTTCGTGGCCAAGGTTCATTCCAATGTCGGGAGAGTGTTGACCATGTATCCCGTAAACACTCCCCCTTCGCGATCAAGGATCATTCTGGTGTCAGGGATTATGTCTCGAACGTACCAACGCGTTCGGACTAAGACGCCAGGAAGGGGCCTCCATTTGGGTTAGGTAAGTGTCGCCCGACATACCAAGGCGATACTGAATCCATCCCCGCAGTGAGGGTTTCTGTTCCTATGGGCTAGACAGTACCCAATCACTGGTGTAGTTCACAATACGTAACTTAATAAATATATTCATTTACCATATATTGCTTGTTTGCATGACCCCAATCCCCTCATTGAGCTTAGTAAAGCTCACCCCCTCACATGTGTTTCTTTTCAAATATTGGTGCAGGTTAAACTGTTGCCAATATTAGGAGACTCCATTCGTTGTAGCATTGTAGGCGACTACAACGACTTTGTGGAGGACCTGGTTTCCAAGGCGCATGCTTCTGATTGCTCCTGTGAGTCTGTGACACCTATGCCTATGGTGGCCATGCTTGAGTTGTGATACTTTAGTATCAAGCTATTTCCGCAGTTTTGTACACCTTTTTGATACTACAGAGTTGTGTATATTTTTATATACTATATTTTGTTTGCTTGTTGTTCGGATAATACACGGTCATGTATATAACTACCAATTCAATTCCATCAGCTTATATTACTACTTTGTTTATTATATAAGTCTTCTGCTGATTTACTATATTACTCTGATTCTTGTGGTGTTATGTGATGTGCCGATGTGATGTGGTGCCACTGTATCGAGATCCTGGGTGCAGGTTGGGATGGCAGTAAGCGTCCTAGTCATAACCCCGGTGTTCCGGGAGTGGGATGTGACAAAAGGTCCAAGTTAAAAAATATATAGTCAAACTCACCCCTAAATGTTACAATGAGCCAACGATAAAGGATCAATATACTTACTCTCAACTGCCTTTTGAGAAATAACATATACTGGGTCACCAGATTCACCATCTGCAGTCATCGGGGTAAACTTTGCAACAATGTAATAGCCAACAGCTCCTAAGGGGATACGAAAGGCCTGTAAAAGGTGAAAGCACTGTTGGGATAACACGAAGACAAGCACCAAACAAGTGCTGTGCACAGAAAGCAATTCTCAGATAACCATATAATAAGAGCTGAAGCTTTACTCACCTTGGCAATTTTGGTCGTGCTTACAGCTTCAAGATCATTCTCACCCTCCAACTTTGAAGAACTTGTTTTAAACCACTGGACTCTACTTGATCCTTCAGTGCCTCCACTGACAGTAGCAGTTACAGTCACCTTATTTCCCTCCCTCATATCTCCAATTATCTTCAGATTAGTGACTTTTGGTGGGGCTAGAATTCAGATAAAGACAAACACAAGAAAAATAAAAACGATTAACAGCATGCTGACAATAATACTTTTTGAAACCAAAATTAGATTTTTACTCAGTGAAACAATTAAGAATGAATAAATAAACTCGAAAACAGAAACCATGTTTTAAGCAACATAAGCATAGAGAAATCTGAAGGATATCGAACAATTGTGAAGCATGCTTACTCCACTATCAAGAAAACAATGTTACGATATTGCCCCTGCGATATCGTTGGCGGTACTCTAATACCACCAGCGATATCTATTTTAGCTTCTCTTTTTATTTTTATTTAGTTTCTTTCCTTGGTTTTTTTGTTTCCCTGTTCGGCTCTTCTAATTTTAGAGTCTTCTTGTAATAGGTGATTAGTACTCTATAAATAAAGAGCTTATGGAGAGGAGAAGGGTTACATTCTCTCTCTCAACTTTTCTGTTTTGTATTTTTGGTTACTACTTTGTGAGATTGTTACAAACAATATGCATAACACTCCAAACCAAAAAAGGATAATGAGTGCCACAAATATGCAAAAATTTATGGACACTATTTCCTTCTGTATTTGTTAGGAAATATGCCTTGACACCAATGTATACAGAGCATACAAATAAACCATTCAATCTTGTAAGACCACCCACACTCCAAACTCTTAAATAGATGAGATGAACCACTAAGAGAAAATATTCTATTGAGGCACATTGCTAATGCATTTGCTAAAGTATAGCGAAATAAGCAGTAAGTACATAAATTTTAAAGTAATATAGAAGTGAGTATCCTTGCAAGTTGATTGGACACTAGATGGCAGCCACTCAGCAGCTTCAAAGAAATTTTGTTCTCTTAGTGGAACTTCCTAGCCAAAGGGATCTAATCATTCAGAACAGCAACAACAGAAGTGCGACAAGTCTCACTTCAGGGAGATCAACCCCATACTGTTCAAGAACCCATGAGAGCATCACCAGAAGAACCTTCAGAAAAAGTATAACTACAATCCCAACAGGTTACTTAGTCTAAAAGAATGCAATCATTACTAAGTTTATATTTGATATAACAGTTTTTAGACATTCTGCTCAAAAACATATGTACTAGTTGGCAATCATAAGTATCTTCAGACATCATACGTTAAAAAACACCATATATTCAATAATCATAAGTTTTGCAAGAACATTATACATCATATGAAGTTCCAGCTGTAACAATTTCTCAAAGAAACAACCAGAGGTATACAACCAGAAATTAAAAGAGAAGAAGATTGAGGAGGAGAGAGAGAAAGAGAGAGGGAGAGAGAGATTTCGACACAGCAATGTACTGTAGCCCAAATCGTTAAATAACTCTTCTCTCTACCTTGTATTTATAGAGAAAGAAAATAAACAGATTTACAAGGAAAGTCTCTATTATAAGAAGAGACAATAAGAGAAGATTACAATAATAAAATAAAAAGAAATAAATTTGAAATTAATTAAAGAAGGAAGAGAAAGGGGAGCAGCACTAGATATTGTAGGCGCTAGCTAGCTCCAGCTATATCTAGTGGGTCCCAGTGGGTCCCATGGATCTATGGGCCTATGAGCCAACTTCGTAACACCCTCCCTCAAGCTGGAGTGTCCAAATCAGCCAATCCAAGCTTGTAACAGTTCAACCAGTATGCTGGTCCAAATAGAGGTTTAGTGAGAATATCTGTAAGTTGATTTGAAAATGAAACAAATTGAGTAACAACAAACTTCTTCAAAACCGCATCACAGAGAAAATGGCAATCAACTTCTATATGCATGGTACGTTCATGGAATACTGGATTACTGGCAATATCGATCACAGCCTGATTATCACACTTTAAGGTCATAGGCTGAGAAATAGAAAATCCAACTCTTGCAAAAGATTCTTCAGCCACATTAATTCAGCAGTAGTCTGTGCAATAGCACGGTATTCAGACTCAGCACTGGATTTGGAGACAGTGGTTTGCTTCTTACTTGGCCAAATGACTAGATTGCCACCAACGAAAGTACAATAACCTGTAGTGGAACGTCTATCACCATCTGCCCCGACCCAATCAGCATCTGAAAACCCAACAATGTCAAGATGGCGATGTCGGGAATAAACAAGACTTGTACCGGGAGATTTCTTGAGATAGCGTAAGATACGACAGGCCGCCTCCCAATGGACAATTTTAGGAACTTGCATAAATTGACTCACCACTCCAACAGCATAAGAAAGGTCAGGTCTAATACAGTAAGATAAATTAGCTTCCCAACCAACCGTCTATATTGATGAACATCAGAATATTCAGGACTATCACATGTTTCGAAATTCTGATGTGGATCCATAGGAGTTTCAACCGGCTTGGTGCCAAGAAGGCCTGTTTCTGCAAGGAGATTGAGGACATACTTGTGTTGGGAGACTGATACTAGTACGGCTTCGAACTACTTCAATACCAAGAAAATAATGAAGGAATCCTAAGTCCTTTATCTGAATGTGAGTATTTAGGTGAGACTTAAGTTCTGTAATACCCTACTTATCATTCCTTGTAATAATTATGTCATCCACATAAACAGCAATGATAGTGAGAGTAGCCTGATGACGACGTACAAAAACAGAACTGTCACACCCCAATTCCGACTGAACCAGAAGTGTGAGTGAACCGTCACTGAACCAACGGCTCACACCAAGATCTCAATAAGACCGTGTCCACTCATACAAACCATTGCACATAACCACAATTAGAATATAATAAATACAACGGAAGTCTTTAAATAAAATGAACTGAGTGATCTATTGATAAACTTAATAAAATATTCAATTATTCGAATAACCACAACTTAAATAATATCTTTACATCAACTTCATCCCAACTAAAAATAATTAAAATAAATAAAACCCAAGTCTTAGAGATACACGCAGAAAGGGCACTCGCATGAAGCGTCATGCTCGTCCTCTCCTGCCTGCACATCCAAAGCAGCCACGCCTCCGTACGCCGGCGTGTTCATGTAATCATCCACCGTGTAACCTGCATCAACATCTAAAAACATGTGTATATATATACATCTAAAAACATGTGTATATATATATATATATATATATATATATATATATATATATATATATATATATATATATATATATATATATATATACGGGGTGAACTCACAACTTAGCTCAGTAAGACAATCAGACAATGCAACATTTATATGCATGATTAACATTCACATTATGGTCTGGTTTAAGTTTGCAATGTGCTATATAAAGGATTGGCGGCCACCGCACCTCTATACACGAGTGTGTGAAGCCGCCTAATGGATCAAACACCACTATCGTCCCACATGCACCCACCATGGAATAGAGATAGAGCTAAGGCGTCCGGATCAAACACCGCCAACACCTCCCCTGATACTCTACCCATACCAACACGTAAGCCCCTATTGGCGAGGGCTTGCAAACTGGGCTCGCAACTAACCAATCCTATATGTCATCATAGTAGGCTCTGTCCCAGGTGAGGAATGATCCCGCACTCCGGCCTTCCCATTCCACACACCAACGAAAACAATCACATGCCTAACAGTCACAGCCTACCATAGCGAGTATGCATGAACAATAATAATAACTGAAAGTAAAGGATGACATGCGAGTATGCACAAACATCACACCATAGAATCAGGGTTATTAACAACGTTTTACTGTTCATTAATTATTAGGGTTTAGGTCTGATTCCCTTACCTGACGCTTGTTTGATAGCTTACTCCGCATCGCAAGGTCCAAACGTGCTATCACAAGGTCCTACACAATGTTATCTTTAATTAAAATAGGTTTACGTTGGTCGGAAAACCAACAATGGCAAAACACCTCTATACAGAGCTGACTGGTCGCAGGTACCGGTCGCAGCACTGTGGGGAAACCTGCGACCTGTATGGTCGATCGGTCCCCACAGACCAGCCCCCGAGAGATACCGGTCGCAGTACTGGTCACATATGATGCGACCGGTATGGTCGACCGGTATGTCTCCGGAAGACCATACATCCGGTTTCTCGACTTCCGTCAGTCATCCCCTATTGATTCTAGGGTTTCTCCTACACATTCTAGGTCTGAGCATTGAGTTAGAATTGTTTCAAACTCCATTCAAGTCCTAGTTTTGATGGTCTTCATCCTAGAACTCGAATCTAGGGTTTACCGACTAAATTAGGTTTTGACGGCAATTTAGAGTTTAGATCAATACCTGCTTTGCATGGTATTGATCCAAGCAAACTACCCATCCTAGAGTTCATAATGTGAGAGAGGGTTTAAGCACTTACCGTCGACTTGCGTAAGATGTTCTTCGTCGAACGGCAATGGCGGCTCTTCCTTCTCCTTCCTAGCTCCTTCTCCTTCTTCAATCTCCTTCTCCTCTCTAAGGTTTGTGAGGATCAATGGAAGGGATTGTAGGAGGTTTAGAGGGGTTTATATAGGCTAGGTTTAGGTTTAGGAAGCCTCCTAGGATTAGGAAAGTCCTAGGGTTCGGAATTTGGAAAATGGGACCCGCAGAGATCCGGTTCCGGATCTTAGTAGTCTGCCGCGCAGACTATACCGGTCGACCAGTACCAAGATCGGTACCATCGACCGGTATGAGTTAAATCATACTTAATTTGGTCGGCTTGGTCTGATTTCATACCTGGTTATCATCCGCTCGTCCCGTCTGGCCCGGTGATGATTGGAAGACCTGTTACGACATGAATTCAAGGTTTAGATCGGGTTCATGGAGTGCGGGTCTTACAAGAACGATCTAAATAGCAAGTAGTGAAGCCAAGCCTAGCAATGACAATGCTAAATTTATCAAACCACGCACAAGGGGACTGCTTTAGTCCATATATTGCTTTTAGTAACTTGCAGACTTTAGTAAAATTTCCTCCCTGAGCAACATACCCCAAAGGTTAGTCCATGTATACCTCCTCATGAAGATCCCCATACAAGAATGCATTTTTGACGTCCATTTAATACAAGGGTCAATCAAAATTGACAGCCATGGAAACAAGTACCCAGACCGAATTGAGACACGCCACAATAGAGAATGTCTCAAAATAGTCTACCCCATAGGTTTAAGTGTACCCCTTGGCAACTGACTGTGCTTTCAACCGTTCAACAGAACCATTTGAGTTATGTTTCATAGTATAGACTCATCTGCACTAAACCCATCTGCACTTCAAAACTGAGTGGTCAGGTGGGAGGTCAACAAGAGTCCAAGTCTTACGGGAGGTCAGAGCATCTATTTCATCATTTATAGCAGCATGCCACCTTGGATGAGACAAGGCTTGGGATAAGGTAGTGGGTACAAAGGTAACAACCAAAGAGTAATCAAGTAGCCGTTGAGAAGTGGATAAATGGGCAGTAATAACAAAGTGTTCAATGGGAAATGTAACCAAGGATTTCTGTGTACAAGTTCTTTTACCTTTCGGAAAGCAATAGGTAGGTCAGAGTTGACCGCAGAACCAAAGACAGTGTCAGCAGCAGCCGGAGCAGTAGCCGATGTAGGTGGAGCAACTTGAGTGCAACGGGTATAGACCTGCAAGGGTTGCAAAGTTGGGGGTGGGATGGAGGTGGGTTCATCATCAAAAGGAATGAGAGGTAAAGGAATATCAATGGAAGGTAAATTCGTGGGAACAAGAATAGGGTAGTATGGTTTGTCTTCAAAAAAGATTACATCATGACTGACAAAATGGGACCGAGTAACAGAGTCAAAACACCGGTAACCTTTCTGAGTACGAGAGTAGCCAAGGAAAATACATTTGATAGACCGGGAAGATAATTTCTCCACTTTAGGATGTAGGATGTGGACAAAACACGTACTACAAAAAACATAAGGAGAAACTGAAAATAAGGGAGTATTAGGATAGAGAAGTTTAAAAGGAATTTTATTGTGGAGGACAGAAGAAGGTATCGTATTAATCAAGTAGTAAGCAGTTAAAACAGCATCACTCCAATAATACTTAGGAACATTCATATGGAGCATGAGAGACCTGGCAATAGCCAAAAGATGTCTATTTTTATGCTCAACAACTCCATTTTGTCGAAGAGTGTAAGCACAATTGGTATAGTATATAATGCCATTGGCAAAACAGAAATCAAAGATGACAGACTGAACATATTCAAGGGCATTATCAGTACGTAGAACTTTGATAAGAGTACCAAATTGAGTGGCAATTTCTCTATAGAAACCCTTGAAAATATTAATAAATTCAGACCGTTCTTTTATTAAGTAGAGTCATGTCATGCAGGAATAATCGTCCACAAAGGTTACAAAATAAGAGAAACCAAGCCAACTGGGAATCTGACAAGGTCCCCAAACATCAGAATAAACTAAAGAAAACGGGGAAGACTGTCTAAGTGTAGAACTAGTTGGAAAAGAGGAACGATGATGTTTCCCTAGTTCACAAGCCTCACATTGTAAGGTAGAGAGTGACTTGCAACTAGGGAAAAGAGCCTTTAACTTAGAAAGAGATAGATGGTCAAGCCGATGGTGCCATTAAAGAGGGGTGGAAGTAGATGTGGTAGCAGTAGTGGGAACGGGTTCAAGTAGCTCTAAATAATACAGACCAGCATGCTCATGCCCACCACCAATAGTCGCCTTGGTCCTGAGATCTTGAAAGGTACAAGAAGAAGGAAAAAATGTTGCAACACAGTTAATTGATTTTGTAAGTTGACTAATAGACATAAGGTTAAGAGGAAATTTGGGAACATGAAAGACAAAGGACAAGGATAAGGACGGGGTAAGGGTAATATTCCCATGTTGGAAAGCCGTGGTAAATGATCCATCGGCAAGGTAAACGGTGACAGGCTTCAGTGTATCATTAAGGGTTGTAAGGGTAGAACGCTGTCCCGTTATGTGACAGGTAGCGCCAGAGTCTATAATTCAAGGGGTAGAAAGGGTGGTAGATAACAAGGCAGTTGTACCTGTGTGGGCCAGGGTGGCAGCAAGTAGTGGTCCAGTAGCCTCTAAATGTTAAATCCGACGGAGCAAGGCCTCATACTGTGCATTGGATGATGCAGATGTCTGTATAGAAGGAGCTTGGATGGGATATGGCGCATCCTCAGTAGTAACACTGTTGGCAAGGGTATCGGCCCAATCAGGATGACCATTTATATCCTAACAGTTTTCCACCATGTAGTTAGTCTTGTGACAATGAGTACAATATCTATTAGCTTTTTCAGAAGATGTCTGCCCATTGCCACGTCTAGGAGGACCACGGCCAACAAACAAAGCATAAGTGTCCTTGACAGGAGAGTCACTTTGTGGGACCAATCGCCGAAGGCAAAAGAAAGTCTCGCTAAGGGTAGGGATAGAGGCTCCTACAAGAAGTTGACTTTTGACACTGATATTCCAGGGAAAGGCCAGCCAAAAATTTAGCATCATAGAACTCAAATTGTTGAGCTTTGATTTTGCTCAAATCATTGAAGAAGCTGCACAACCTGTATTTCTTCAATAAGCCCTTTGAAGCCTCATAGTTGTCACTCAGGGATTTTTCACCAATAGAGTAAGTGAACATCCGCTCATATAGGTCCTAGATGCGAGAGACATTCTTATCTTGCCCATATGTCTCTTGCAGATCAGTCCAAATGGCCTTGGCTGTATTGTGGAACATTACAGTGAGTAGGATGGAGGTATTAATACTATTTCACAACCATGTTTGAACCTGAGAATTATCTCTTAACCAAGTATTGTACAATTTAACAGATTCACTGTCTTTTACATCACATACAAGGGGCTCATCATTTAACAGTAAGGCTTTGTCTTTAGAAAGAATAAAGGTTTTGATAGCTTGAGTCCATAAGAGATAATTAGAAACTTCTTTCAACTTTATGGAGATGATCTGAGCTTCAGTGGGCTTAGGGTCAGTCATTATGATAGAAAACAAAATCCACAACCAATGCATATAAAAAAAAATGTCTTATCGGTTCAGCCAACCGATTAGCCAAAGGCTCAGCTTGGGTGAAGGTAGATGGGGGTAGTAGGTTAAAGACAAGGTCCAAAGCTCAGTTCCGCCACCGAGAGGCCAAAGGAAAAGAGGAGCTCAAAGGGGGTGATAGATGTCAAGCAGAAGATAATAACCTTACCAACGGGGTGATCAAGAACATAAATCCACAAAGTAGTAGTATTCAACAACAATATTTATAGATGTAATCTCGATCACCAATTAGTAGTAGTAAAACAGAAAATTGTAGTTACATAGAGAGAGCAAAAATATCAGAGGTCAATCAAACCAAGAGTTCTTTGATCAGTGATGGCCAAGGATCTAGTGCTCTGATATCATGTAACAATTTCTCAAAGAAACAACCAGTAAGTATACCAGTAAGGCCAAAGATGTAAGAGAAGAAGATTAAGGAGGAGAGAAAGAGAAAGAGAGAGAGAGAGAGAGAGAGAGAGAGAGAGAGAGAGAGAGAAAGAAAGATTTCGACACAGCAATGTGCTATAGCCCAAATCGTTAAATAGCTCTCCTCTCTACGTTGTATTTATGGAGAAAAAAAATAAACAGATTTACAAGGAAAGTTTTTATTCTAAGAAGAGATAATAAGAGAAGATTACAATAAGATTACAATAATAAAATAAAAGAAAATAAATCTGCAATTAATTAAAGAAGGAAAAGAAAGGGGAGCAGCACTAGATATCGCTGGCGCTAGCTAGCGCCAACTATATATAGTGACCCCAGTGGGTCCCATGGGTCTATGGGCCTATGAGCCAACTTCGTAACACCAGCCATTATTAGAGCATATAACACACTAAGCCAAGGTACCTTTCTTTACAATCTGAGTGACAACTGATACAGATTCCCCTTCCAGCCCTGTAAAAAAATTAAAGAAAAAGGAAAACAACATAAGAACACAAGATAACATAAGAAAATAAGAAGAGTTCTGATACAAAAAGGCATTAAAATTCTGATTTTCTAATGAAAAGAGAATTAGCTTACCCTCAAAATTGATGGGTATATATTCAAAAGCCAAACGTCGGCCCACATCCTCTTTGGTCAATGTATACTCAGCAGTCCCAGTTGATAGCAGTACAAAATCACTGGAGGAAATCATAGAGAAAATTGTCTGTTAAGAGAAACTTTTTTTTTTTTTGGGTGTGTGTGAGGGGTGGGGGGGTAGGAGGGCGGGAGCAGCTACATTTGGGAACAGATTGAAGAAGTGTTGAATTGACTCCCAATAAAACTAGAAAATAAAAACGTGCAATGGAACTTGCAGGATTGGGTTGTTCCTATGATTCTTTAAATTTGGACAAAGGACCAAATTTAAGATGGATCAATTTATCCACCGATGCATGAAAACCGTTTTATGCCCCTTCTCAACTCAGTGGGAAGCATTTTTAGACAGTGAGGCAGACTTGAACCCTAGTATATGATATCAAACATGAACAGATTTAGAAACTTTAACCTACTACAAGTCCACAAATCTTGCATCTCCACAAGTTCAGAAATTTAGCAAATATACCAGACACTAACAAGCTATACACGGGCAACAGAATATGCATATAAAATAAACAATCAATAACCTTACTCAGAAAACTGGAACTTTTTCTGGAACTTATAGACATTAAGTGACATCAACCCAAGAATAACAAGATTAAAGGGCATACCCAGTGCACGAGGCTCCCACCTCCCGCCACTGGGTGGTGTGGGGAGGGGCTTATACACAGCCTTACCCTCGCTTCGCGGAGACGCTGTTTCCAGATTTGAACCCATGAGGCCATGACCACCAAGTCATAACGGCACAACCTTACCATTGCGCTAAGGCCTGCCCTCCCAAGAATGACAAGATTGGTAGCTTAAAATTATATGAAGGCAGTAAGATCTTCGTCCGACCATTTCTTTCCCTAAAAGAAAAGTTTTATAGGTTTCTGAATAATTATTTTAAAAAAAATAATTAACATCCATCTTATCACAGGCATCACAACTTAAGAAAACCTAAAACACAGACACACCCGTGCAGTGTATTTTCATATATTAAAGAACATGTTCCTTGGGTATTGGCTTCACATGTGCAATATCTATAGCAAATGGCCAAAACAAGCAGACATACATGTAAAGTAGAATGAATTGCATGCAAGTAAGCTCTATGATAGAAGCTTTGGCTCATGTGAGATACAAGGATAGATCACAAAGACTGCCTAATATCAGAAAATTGAGCACCATTGTCATAGAGTGGCCTAGAGAAGGGAAGTAATTTAACGACCCAAACCCGGATTAAGGTGAAGGTACAACCCTCACGGTCGCTGATCAAACGATCGCTCAAATAAACTAAACTTTGAAACTTTATTAACTAAAAAGCCAACTCAATTAAAGAGCAATAGTAAAAAAAAAGGCCCCAATAAGCCTACTAGTGGCAGTCCAGAGTCTGTAAACATTAACTATAAAACTGTAAATATAATTTGTCTTTATTCTTTAAATAAAATCCTACTACCATCACTGTAGTAAATAAAAATGGCTACTAAGCAAAAACCCTGAACAGTCATTAAGCTCTTCCCCACTCCACTCCATCATCTTCATCCTCTAAGATATTAAATGTAAGGTTGAGCTAACCAGCCCAGCAAAATAGAATATAGAAAATACGCAACATTTAATTTCCATCTCAGGATATAAACCATAAACTGACATAATTTCTGAAACTGATACATGTGTATATGAATATGACTAATATACAATCTAGAATATAAACTGACATGTGTAAAAACCTCCGAAACTGATAATACAATCTCGTATATAACCGATATGAATCTAGTCTGATTCTAGGACCGAAACTATAATCTTAATCTGATATTACAGAAAGGAGGAATCTGAAACTAATACATATAGATATACATATATACATATTGGTATAAATCTGAAACTGGCATGCATATATACTGATATGAATCTGAATCTGTTACATATATGTATATGAAATCTGGTGCAAATCTGATATATAAACTGACTACATAAAATCTGGTCTGATATAAAATCTTGACTGATATATATCGTCCTTATGATGGATCTGATTCTGGTATTGACACTGATTTGAAATTTGATATATATAAATTGCTATGAATATGAGATTGAACAGAAGGAAAAAAGAGAACAAACAATCAAGCAATTACCCGGAATTAGAACTTTCTTCCCCTTCCTTCCTTCTTCCTCTTGTTCTTTTTCTTTTCTGATCTCGATCTCTCTCTTTCTTTCTCTCGGTTTCTGTCTTCTCCTCTCTCTCTTTCTCTTTTCCTTCTCTCCCCCCTCTCTATCTCCACCAAGAAGAGAGTCCTACTCCCACTCTTCTTTCCTTTTTCTTTATTTTATCTCTAATATAACTCTTACCTCTTCTCTTGTTGACAAGTAATAGAAACTCTATGTGAGGTGGACTCCTATTGCCGTCCACAACTTGCTGCCTTTCAACTTCTATTTCTATTTATTTTGAGTAAATCAAATCCACATAAAGTGGCCCCCATTACTGCCCGTGATTTTACTACTTTTTTAATTCCATTCTGTTAGCGCAATGATATGAAACATGCTACCTAACTAACTGCTTTGACTAAGGTCCTAATCCTGTGGATTGATGGATTTCTAGTTAGTTTGTTGCTTTATTAGTTTCCTTTACCAATTAGGCTTGTTAATTTCCTTTTTCTATTTTGAGTTTACTTTATCTATAGTTTGTGACTAGGACTCTGACTTGTAAAGTCCTAGATCCTATCTAATAGTTGTTTTCTATTTTCTATAAATACAAGCTACAAGGAACAAATAACTATTTCAATTCTGCTCTCTCTCTCTCTCTCTCTCTCTCTCTCTCTCTCTCTCCCCCCCCCCCCTTTTTATTTTCTTCTCTTATTTTCTATTTTGTTACATGGTATCAAAGCGGTAATCATATTTACCGTTTTGAAAGTCGTTTAAAGATTTTCATTGTGGTGTGCAGCCACAATTGCTGCCTCGGCTGTATCTGAAGAATAATGTTTTGGATTTGATCTGAAATCTATTCGGTTGCATACTTTCCTGGTCTCTAGTTGCTGATTCTAATTTTCTATCTTGTTTGCACTCGGATACTATTTTTCCGTTGGGCTATTTTAATTACTATATCTGTTTAAGATTGGGGCTTTGATTGCAATCAGTTTGCCTGAAGTCTGGACATTAAATTTGAGGTTTCAGTTACCTTTCCTCCATTAACTGAATTTCTGGTTCTGTTCACAGCTGTGGACTTGATGCAGTTCACTGATTTCCCGAGTCTTTACTGCTTTTGGCTTCAGTTTGCCTTGGGATTGATGACTTTTATTTCTCAACTTTAATGCTTTACTTCCTCAATCAATTGCGGAGCATTAAGTTCCTACATCAATTACAATTTTGAATTCATATTTTCTCTTGCCTTTGCCTTCTTTCTGGATTACAATGGCTGTTTATGTTCAAATTTAATGTTTTCATTGCCATCAATTGCTACTCAATTTTCCATGTCCTAGGTCTACTGTTCTGTTAATACCAGTTGTTCATAATTAAAATTCAGATCTGTTTTAACTTCTAATAATCTGCCCAACAATTATTTGGGGTTTCAATATCCTGATCTGCTGTCACATGCTACTATCGACATAGGTTTCTAAGATTCCTACCTGATTAAGGATTGTTGATATCTCCTTATCCAATCGTTGGAATACTTCAAATTTTGGATACAATTAATCTATCCCAGTAGGCTACTATTGGTCCACTTTTTGTCCACATCTACTGACTGGATTTTTAACTTTTTAATTCATGTAAAAAAAAAATCACTTACATTATTACCCTATTCCTAATCATACTAGGACTTCACCATATTTCTTAATCTAACCATTGGATGGTTTTGAAATTTGGATATCTTGCTCCTATTGATATTCTACACTATATCCTATAGTTTGATGTCTCCCTTCATAATTGTCAACGTCGAATGTTTAGGGGAGAAAGTATATATATCTGCTCAAGTTCGAGCCTTCTCATTGAAGAGAGCCTAACCTACTACTACCTTGCTTATGATGGAGGTTGAATTTGCTGTCACCTTCTACTTATTTGCTCGTGATGGAGCTTACTACCTCTTTGCCTATAATTGAGCCTACTACTATTTTCTCTTGATGGAGTCTATTACCGTTTCATATGCTTGTGTTAGAACCTCTTATAGTTGCACATAATGCAACCTCTACTACCTACACATGATGTAGCCTCCACTGCTTGCACATGATGCAGCCTCTACCACCTGCAAGTGATGCAACCTCCACTACCTACATCCATAGTTGTCAAGGCGTCGCCTAGGCAACGCTTAGGCGTCAAGGCGGATTTTGTAAGCCTGGGCACTAGGGCTCCTTATCACCCTGGGCGACCGCCTTATTTTCAATGTGTCTTTTTTTGTTCTGAGGAACAACACTTATCAGGCAGTACATATTTATGACTAATATCATTTAAATAAATGTTTCTTTAATTTTATATTTCATTTACTTAAGATATTATTCATAAAAAAGCAAATACCCCCTCCCCATTTGAATCCAATAAAAATAATCTAAAATTCAAATTCCAAAAGGATAAAAAATAACCCTCCAGTTCAAGAACAAAAACTGTATTTTTTGGTATGGGTGCGATTTTCTACTTTCAAATGCTAGGCTTTTTTTCAAATACAAAAATTTCATAAATCTTATTAGTGTAAAACATCACTAAAAACCAAAAGCGGGTCGAAATAATCTCTTGCTTTGATGTCCAAAAAATAATTTACATTCAGATGACTTTAAATAGCATTCACGTACTCCAAACAAGGTTTGACCGGAGTGTAATTCCTTCATTATAATTCAGATTCAAGCAATCTCGGATTTGTTAGAAAATTGATTATGCTAAATTTGCAACGAATTTGAGATTGCTTGAATCTGAACTATATTAAAGGAGTTATGCTCCGGTCAAATTTGTTAAAAGTACGCAAATTTTAGTCATAAATACGTGTTGCCTACTTAACTCATTATTTGTTGACTTATTGATTTTCTCATGTTAATTATGTTATGTCTTAAATGTTGATTATTTATGTAGAATGTTGTGCATATATAAACATTAACATAGCATTAATATTTTAGAAATTTAAAAAAAAAACATACACTGGGAACGCCTTAGTGGCCTAGGTGGGCTCCTAAGAGCCCAGGATGGCCTCAAACACCTTGAATCGCCTTGACAACTATGCCTGCACCTGATGCAACATTTACTACGTAAACCTAATGCAACCTCTACTACCTCTTCGTTGATGTTAGAGCCACCACTATTGCTACACCTGCTACTGCTTGGTTCACAGTAACCAATACTGTGCTCTAACTAATATTGTTGCTGCTTCCGTTGCGACAATGTTTCAAGCTGAACTTTCACATTTCCCCATGTTCCAGCTTGAGGGGGGATGTTAGTTTGCTTTATTAGTTTCATTTACCAATTACCCTTGCAAGTTTCATTTTTCTATTTTGAGTTTACTTTATTTTTAGTTTTTTATTAGGATTCTAACTTGTAAAGTCCTAGATCATATATAGTAGTTGTTTTCTACTTTTTATAAATACAAGCTACAAGGAGAGGAGCAAGTAACTAATTCAATTCTGCTCTCTCTCTCTCTCTCTCTATCTCTCCCTTTATTCCTTTATTTTCTTCTCTTATTTTCTATTTTGTTACACATTATTTATTATAATTAATGTTATTTTATCCCCCAAGTTGTCCACAACTTTAGTACTTACTAATTCTATTATTTCAATTATTTTAATAGTCTTTAAAAATAATATTATGCATAAGTTCTCTACAACATATCAAGGAATGTTCCCTAGCATTTAGTTGTTCATATGCAAGGTAATTTTCTAGGTTAACTATGAAATGACGTCAGATTGAAATCAAACTTTTCCTGTGGATCCCATGCCACTATAAGCAATATTCTCACCTTCAAAATGTCAATTCACACTCTATTAAACGTCACCATGCATGTTATGTGCTACACAACACCAAGATGTGCTAAACAGCACCTAGTGTTTTAAGATGTCACCCAAATTTACTAAACAATGATAGAGTTTGAGAAGAAAAGAAGAAGAAATGATAGACGCTTTATTGATTCAATGTAAAAGTCTTAATTGAATAATACGTTACAAAGGATTATATAAGAGACCTAATCTAATCATAAAAGGAAATACAATAAAACTAAAATCCAAAGCTACCTACTATAATAAACCCACCCACTACCGCCAACGATAGTACCATTGGTGGTACTATCACATATCGACTCAACCCCCCTTTAAACTCACGAAGCAGGAGAAATCAACATGAGTTTTCCAAGAAGAAACTGAAAGTGAGCCGCAAGATGAGCCACGGTTAAGAAATCCGCCAACTAAAGACTAGAAGCAACAAAGAGTAAGCTAATAGAGCCAGCCAGAAAAATGGTGACAAACAAAGTGGCATTTAATCTCAATGTGTTTCATGCGGTCATGGAAGACAGAATTATGAACAATTTGGATAGCACTATTGTTGTCACAAAACAGAGGTGTAGAGCAAGACTGTAGAACACCCAAGTCAAATAGTGGTCAGCGAATCCGTAAGATCTCTACAGTGGCATGGGCCACAACCCAATACTCAACCTTAGTAGAAGAGCAGGCAATCACAATCTGCTTCTTGTTGTGCCAGGAAACTAAATAATCTCTCAAGAATAAATAGAGACAAGAGGTGGATTTGCGATCATTAACATCTCCAGCCCAATTAGCATCAACACATACACGGAGGTCCAAAGTGGAGGTGGACGAATATAGCAAACCATGAAACAGGGTAACACTAATATAACGGAAAATGCGAAGTAGTGCCACCCAATGAGTCGACCAAGGAGCAAAGACAAACTGGCTAACCACATGAACTGCAAAGGTAATATCTGGTCAAGTCACTGTCAAATAAACTAAGCAACCAACTAACTCTCGGTATAAAGTAGGATCTTCCAACGGTACACCATCAGAAGCAAAGAACTTGACATTCAACTCAACTGGAGTAGCAGCAACATGGTCATCAAACAGCTGTGTACGGCTAATAATATCATAGGATACTTCGACTCGGAGAAGAGATAACCCTTAAGGGAATGAGCAACCTCGATGCCCAAGAAATAACAAAGTAAGCCCAAGTCCTTCATGGAAAATTCATTCAAGAGGTGCTTGACTTCCTCAAAACCAGAAGGATCATCACCAATAATGATCATATCATCAACATACAAGAGTAGCAGAATAAGACTAGTGGAAGTGGAGCGAATAAATAGCGCAGAATAATGAGCACTCGAAGTAAAGCCAATGTGAGAGACAACCTAGTGAAACCGTTCAAACCATGCACGAAGAGCTCTTAAGACCATAAAGAGCATGGTGTAAACGAAAAACAAGGCCAGTGGGATGACAAAGACCTTAGGGAGGTTTCATATAAACCTCTTCAGTCAAATGCCGAAGTAGAAAAGAATTATTAACATCCATCTGAAAGAGAAGCCATTGACGAACAACAACAACAGGGATCAAGGTGCGAACAGTAGTTATCTTAGCAACAGGAGCAAAAGTCTCCTCATAATCAATATCATACCCTGGGATAAGCCTTTGGCAATAAAGCAAGCTTTGTAACACTCAAGAGAATCATCAGAATTGGTTTTGACTTTAAAAACCCACTTGCAACCAATAATATTTTTGTCAGTGGGCATCGGTAACAGTTCCCAAGTACCAGCCTGATGTGGAGCAGATAACTCATCTTAAATGGCCTTCATCCAAAGAGGATCAGTGCATGCTTTTGTATAAGACTTAGGTTCATGACAGAAACATGCATCTGATCCGAAGAAGACAAAGGTAGCATAAACTGTAGCTGCTCAATCATTGACAAAACCATGGAGGTTGGGAGATGATCACTGGATGTCGCTAAAGAGGACGTCGGTGTTGCAAGTGTTGTGGGACCCTGTGAAAATTACGGATAGCCACCAAGAAGTGATGGTGCTCTAAACTGCTGGTTCGAAGTGGGAAGCGGCCCTTTTGGAGTTTAGGACAGCGATATTTCCAGTGCCCCTTCTATCGACAAAAACTGCACTCATCAATTCCAACCCGAGTTTTTGGTTTTCCAGTAACCTAAACAAGGTTGGACATGGGAGTAGGTAACAGTGGTGCAGATGAGGCTGCAAATACAGATGGTTGAAAGCAGCCTGCATGAGCAACTTTGAACCGAGTCTCTTCGGTGATCAGTTCTCAAATAGTAGCATCAACAGAAGGAAGAGGAGTCCGATGCAGAATAGATCCTCTAAGTGGTTCAAATTGGTCTCGCAAAGCCATAAGAAATTGAACCAATCGCTGCCTCTCCCTGTAGGTAATATAACTCTCAGAAAATTAGAGATCCTGCAGTTCCATGAGGGCTAACTGATCCCAATAGTTTGTTATCTAATTGTAGAATTCCTGAATTGATTGACCATCCTGCTTTGCATGTCGTATTGCATTTCCAATTGATACTGTTTTGCAAAATTAGATTTCAGATACATTTGACTGAGGTACAACCAAACATCCTTTGCAGTTTTATATTTTGAACAATTCATACTAATGTTAGGATCAACTGAATTGTGAATCCAAGTCAATATTTGTGCATTTTCCATCTCCCACTTTACTATGGCTGTGGCATAATTTTCTTCTTTTAAGATCAGATGGTTTGACTGTGGAACCAGTCACATATTCCCATCTGCCTTTGCCAATTAGAAAATTTTCCATTACAGATGACCAATAAGAGTAATTGCTACCATTTAACCTGATGTTAATGGTCTGATTTTCCTTTTCAATAGACAACATTCTTATCACAAAGAGAGAAGATAAGATTGTGATCACAAAAGAAGAAGAAAGATGTGATGATGTTGCTGTAAAGGACAAGACAGGTATACCGATATAAAGAATACCTGTGTGAAGAATGAAAAGAAGTACTGCCGCTAGCTTTTTAGATGCAAAGAGGAGGAAGAAACGATGTGAGGATCTCTGCAACTTGCGATGATGAGGTGCAAAAAGGAAAAAACAAAGATGTTGATACTTGCTGTGCTATTCGTAGTGAAGATCTGGATAGATTCAAAGAACCTACTCTGATACCATGATAGAGTTTGAAAAGAGGAAACGATAGATGCTTTATTGATTCAATGTACAAATTTTAATTGAATAAAAGGTTACAAAGGATTATATAAGAGACCTAATCTGACCATAAAAGGAAACACAATAAAACTAAAATCCAAAGCTACCTAATATAATAATCCCACCTACTACTGCCAACAATAGTACTGCTAGCGGTACTATCACATATCGGCTCACAAACAACACCATAGCAGGAATTTAACTCAGAAAAACCTGGGGCATTACAAGTGGCATAAGAAAATGCTTAAGCATATTATGGTAAGGAGAGATCCCCCTCCCCCCCTTTTTTTGGGGGGGAGGGGGGGTGAAAAAGAAATCTACAAACCCAGTATCATTGCTCTCTCTTAACCACTCAAAAGTGCTGGGACCTTCTCTTCCTCCAAAGTATTCTCCAACCCCCCTTTATGGTATTTCCTTCAACAGCTTCTCCAAGAATCCGTACATTATCAACTGATGGGGCAGCTGCAAATCACACAGAAATCAAAACTTCCATCAGTAGCTAATAATGACGCTGCTCACGGTGCAAAACACAAATAAAAAGAACAAAAGACTAGAAAGAATCCACTAAAAAAATAAATCAAGAGAGAAAATAAAAAGAAACATACATCACATCACATGGTTCACAATAATTATATGAAGGAACTTGAATAAATAAAAAATTACAACAATAATGACCATGATCATGATTCGGATTTATGACAAATAAATGATAATACTAATAACAAGAAGAGCTATAGGTAGGGAACAGCAGAGAAGAATATTCACACGGTCTAGGCATAGAACCACCCTCTAACTGGTGCCTACCTAGAGCTTAGACAAATCTATGTTTTCAATACCACACCGGACAGGACAGAAACCAAGTTAGACCGGAACTGCTCTCTTTATCAGTCGTTCTAGACATAGAACCTCTAGAACTGAACCTTTAATCAAACCCTCCAATTAATTTCGACAGTTTCCTTAGGTAAGTTAAATGTTAAGCTGCACCTACAGAAACTCGAAACAGTAATCTTCCACTAGAGCAGAGAACTGTCAGCCATTGCAGCAATCAGTGCTCTTGTTGCTTAACTGCTTCTTATTTTCTTCTTCGTTTCAATTTTTTATGTGTTTCCAATTTTTTTTTTTTTTTTCATTTTAAACTGTGTTTGACTGGTCAAAAGTGGACCTTGCCTCCTTTTCGGTTAAATGCCTGGACTAGTTTTAAAACCACGACGCCATTGCAGCTAGATGATGCTCAAATTCTGTGAAAAAGTTGCCCACCTCCACCTCAGGCTTGATTCATATGTCAAGTGCTATTCAAAAAGCATTCCAACATGAGACACATCAATAGGTTCATTTGCTCACGGTTTTCACAGCTGATGATACCAAGGAAAAAGGTTAAAAAAGAAACATATGATTGAAATTTGGGATTTTGACTTCAAGACTTTACATATGGTTAATCCACAAGGGGGACCTACCTATCCAATGATAAGAATTTCCAAATCAGTCCTCATTGCTTTAACAGGTAAAAATAAAAGGTGTGAACCAAACCTAGTTAATGATGGGTATCAAGTAGAGATGACCCACAAAATTTTTAACGTAGAGAATCTGTCCACCCAACAATAAGTTTGGCAAGATCAGCATATCAAGAAATACCTCTCTAAGGGTGCTTACCTAGAGAACCTTTTGCTAAAACGCTGCTCTATCCATCAAACAGTAGAATCGGCCACCTTAATCCACCTAGAGAAACCCATCTAGTGTGCTTACCTATAAAAACCTCTGCCATAGTAAACTAAAAAAACAAAAATAAGAAGAGGGCTTCTACTAAATATTTCTTTGGTCAGGTCCAAATCCTCCTTAGAGGATATGTTTTCCACTCACAGGCCCTTCTATTTAGTAAGTTTACAAGAGGTCGCTTGGTTTGATTAATGACTACTAATAGAGAAAGGCAGAGGAGAACCTGCTTTTACAAAATCAGTTATTGCATATTGAGGCTCCCCTTTGGCACCTTCTTCTGTCACTGGTGTGTACATGAACACCAAACTAGAGTCAATGTCATCTACTGTTAATTGATACTCTTCATCTTCAGCACCAACAATTACAGCAGGACTGCTATTCCATCTTCGCCTTAACCAACTGGAAGATAAGAACAGAAAAACAACTTTATGCATGTTCTCACCAACAGAAACAGTCATCATTTCCCATAATCTTTCTTTCTTTTCTGACAAATATTTTTATTGAAAGTCATCATGATAGAATCCAAAGGGCAGAGAAAATCTTCCAAGTGAGGAATCACAACATCTTCTACTGCTTAGCAAAATCTCACCTAGCAACACCCTTGCCAGGAGTGCCACCACACCATGCAACCTCAGCATAGCCCTTTATCACATTTCCCTCCACCAGCTCACCATGTACATTCAAGTTCAAAACCTTTGGATATCCAGTACCTGTGAACAGAACAGTCACGGGCAATAGCCAATAGTATATGAGACTGGAAGGAGATATCATGTAGAAACTAAAGTGAGCATTAGAAGGTTGCCAATTTAATCTATAATCAGGAAAAGCAAGACAAGAAACAACATAACTCAGCTGACCATGTTAAATCAACAAGAATTTATTAAGTTTATAACACATACTTTTGATTTGTTTTTACATTATAACCTTAAATTAACAAGGAAGGCACAGCAATGATTGTAAGACCATTCAATTTCAAGTGGGAAGAAAATTCAGAAAGGGAGAAAATGGTGGGGATGGGTGGGTCAAATCAGATCGAGTTATCAATTATGAGCAAGTCAGCTACTGAATGGGGCAGAACAGACTTTTTAATTTTTCCTCCTGTTCTTTGCTGCTGTACTGTCCTTAACTTTTTTATCACGTCTGATGGAATCAACTAAGACACACCAACAACATGGTGGTTTGCATATAGTGGGACATTGTGTGGAAGGATCTGCTAATTCTTCAGCATCCTTTTTCCTCTCTTGTATAAGAGAAAAAGGTTCAGAAGACTGAAAGTGTACCCAAACTATTATCCACTAGTGGGCTAGCTTTATGGCCTTCATAATCTAAATTCCAGAGAAAGTAACAAAATAAAAAAGTCTATTCTTGAAGAACAATAGTACATTCTAATAGTTTTCAAGGTTTATAATTACACCTTCCTTAAGTGCTCTTTTTTCTTGCAACATTTTCTTCTTTTTTTCCCATAGCTAAGATAACAGTTAAAAAACATCAATACAAGCAAATAAATTGGTGCAGTTAAGAGCTAAGAAGTAGAAATTGACATTACTAGCACAGAGTAGGACTGCAATAACTTAGCATTGCTACCTCCCCAAGTGCAACATGTTTACATTCAGTTCCACACAGCTCTTGCACAACCATGAATATACAACAATAATTTGCAAACACACAAAATGAAAGACTATTAGAAGATTAAAGCCATCACTCAATCTAGAGACATTTTTTTTTTTTTGGGATGATTAATGACATTTAAAATTGTAACTAGCATAGAAATGCGAAAAAGATGCATACCAGGTGAAACTGGTGAAGACACAGCAAAAATAGGAGGGTAATCAGTCTCCTCCAACACAGGAGTACATTCAACCTTCAAAAACTTACCAATATCCTCAGTCCTTGGCCAGTACACCTGGGTATCAAACAATATCAATAGCATATGAAAAAAACTTTATGATACTCCAGATGCATTACCAAATTGTTAGAAGCTAGAATACAGTAATGCATCGCAGAGATTCTTTACCTCCTTAAACTGCCTCAATAATAGCTACAAAATTAGTAGGATTTTTTTCTCCTATAAACCATTGGTACTTTACAACTAACTCAGAATCAACGCTTAAGGTGTGGTCTTTCACAAAAATGAAATGGCAGCGGCAAGCATCTTCTTCAAATGGTTGATCAGCAGAAGCTTCCTTCAGCAGGTAACCAGGAGGCAAATGATCCTTCCAATGTTCAACAAGAAACCGAAATGTCGAATCTGTGATAGAGCCCGAGAAATTAGAAAATATAACATTTCCAGATAAATGAAATATCATAACAAGTTTCTATGTTGCTAATGGGTGAAAACTGAGAAGCAAGAAAAGTACAAAAAACATCACCAATCCAAGAGCAAAGAGCCAAGCTAAAGATAAAAGCATAACACAACAACTAAGGTCACTATTGGCTCATTGTATGGTTCAGGATAAATGGTTCTACTTTAGCTTGTTCAGGATAAATGGTTCTACTTCCTTTGTTAGATAAATTCAAAAGGAAATTAGCTACTTAGAAAGGCCACCATTTATCACAAGCAGGTAGAGTTGTATTGGTAAAGTCAGTATTATCATCTGTTTTTGTACATAATTTCTCTGTGTACAAATGGCCATCATCAGTGATTAAAACTGTTGTAAAGAAAAGAATGGTAGAGAATTGTCTCTCTCTCCATTCAACCTCTTATTTATAATGAAATACTTAAAGGAAGATTACAATCTTACCCTTATTATAATAAGGTAATAGAAGAGCATAAATAAAAGGACACAAGAAAATAAAAGACAAAATTACAATGATACCCCTTGCTGTAACTACTACTAGGACTGACGACACTCCCCCTCAAATTGGTGCATATATATCATGCATGCCCAACTTGAACAATATATTGTGAAACTGTTTCCCAGGTAAATCTTTCGTAAAAATGTCTGCCAGCTGATCCTCTGATCGGACAAATGGAATCTGAATTCAACCACTTTTTAACTTCTCTTTGATGAAATGACGATCAATCTTCACATGCTTGGTCCTATCATGCTGAACCGGATCGTGAGCAATACTGATGGCAATCTTATTGTCACAAAACAAGGTCATAGTTGAAGAACAATAAACTTTCAGATCCTCAAGTAGACCCTTCAACCACAAGAGTTCACATATTCCCTGAGCCATTGCTAAGAACTTTACTTCTGCACTGGAACGAGCTACCACATTTTGCTTCTTGCTGCGCCATGTGACCAGATTTCCACCCATAAACATACAATATTTTGAGACTGATTTTCAATCTGGACTGCCTACCGAATCAGCATCAATATATAATCATACACCCTAAGATGATAATGTGGTGAGAGAATGATCCTTTTTCCTGGAGCAACCTTTAGGTAATGTAGAATCCTATAAACTACCTCCAAATGAATAGAATAAGAATCATGCATAAATTAACTCACCAAACTCACAGCAAGCGCAATATCAGGCCTGGTGTGTGACAAGTATATCAGCCTCTCAACTAATCGTTGGTATTTGTTTTTATCTGTTGGAGTTCCTTCTTTCTCCCTAAGCTCAGTATTGGAGTCCAAAGGAGTATCACATGGCGGTATCCAAATAAACCTATCTCTGAGAGAAGATCAAGAACATACTTTCTTTGAGATAAAAAAAATACCCTTTGTAGAGCGAGCAACCTCAATACCAAGAAAATACCTGAGCTTCCCAAGGTCTTTGATCTCAAACTCCTTTCCCAAAAACAGCTTCAATTTTCTGATTTAATCATCATTGTTTCCAGTAACAACGATATCATCCACATATACGATGAGTGTCGTGAAAATTCCGGAAGAGTGCTTAATAAACAAAGTATGATCAGCATTACTTTGAACATACCCAAATACTATCATAACTTTATGAAACCTTTCAAACCATGCTCTAAGAGACTGGTTAAGTCCATAAAGAGAGTGTTACAACTTGCATACCTTCCCTTCAGTACTGGCATCTGTAAAACCAACTGGACAATCCTTGTAGACTTCCTCTTTGAGTTCCCCGTAGAGGAAGGCATTCTTCACATCAAGTTGTTGCAAATCCATGAGCAACCAGCCTTACCTTATATTGATCAACTGTGCCTTCACTTTTTATCTTGACCATGTAGACCCACTTGCACCCTACTAGTTTCTTCCCAGGTAGAAGAGAAACAAGACCCCACGTATCATTCTTCTTTAAGGCTCTCATTTCCTCCATCATTGCAGCTTTCCATCGTTCATCTGTAATTGCTTCTTGCCATTTCTGTGGAATAGAAACAAAGAACAGCGAAGATACAAATGCACAGAAGGTAGGAGATAAAGAAGTATATGACACAAAGTTAGAAATTGGGTGACTGGTGCAAGACCTAGTACCTTTACGAATGGCAATGGGTAGGTCAGAATCAGATAAAGGAACTTCCTTACCTGGTGATAGCTCAGTTACTGGATCCAAGGCGGACGAAGGGACATGTGTGGTTACTTAATGGTAACGATCCTTCCTTGCTTGCTTCTGGCACGGCTGTGGCTGTAAACTTGCAAACGTTTAACACTACGATTGGTAGGAATAGAGACAGGTAAAGGTGTAGAAGGGGGTGTAGAAGGTGCATCTATTTCTTGAACCGAAATCGGTTCCATCTTTGAAACTGAGACTACTGTATCTCTCTCTGGAACCGAAACTGCTTGTACACTAGCTTGAACTTCTTCTGGCAAATCTTCAAACATAGGTACATCAGCATTATCTTGCTCCCCCTGAAGATGGGCTTGGTAATACATCAGATGCTCATGGAAGATAACATCTCTAGTGATAAAAGTTTTCCGGGTAGGAGGATGGTAGTATTAACCTTTCTAGGTCGCAAGATAGCCAATGAAAATACATCGGAGCCGCCTTAGATCAAGCTCGCCATGGGATTGATAATTGCGAGCATAACAAACACGACCAAAAATCTTCGACGAAAGTACAAAGGTAGTAGAGCCAAAAAGGAGATCCAAAGGGGCCTTGTTGAGGATGCGCAACGAAAGCATGTTGATAAGAGAGGCAGCAGTAAGAACAGCATCACTCAAAAAACGAGCAGGAACATAGCAATCAAACATAAGGGCTCTAGCTATCTCCAGAAGGTGATGATTTTTCCTATCAGCCTCCCCATTTTGAACAGGCGTGGCAACACAACTTGTTTGATGAATGATGCCATGGTCGGACAAATACTGCTGAAACGTTCCATCAAGAAATTCCTTCCCATTGTCACAGCGAAGGACCTTCAACTAAGCTTGGAATTGGGTCTTGATCATATTGCGGAATTGGCGGAAGCATTGAAACACATCATTTTTATTATGAATGAGATGAACCCAAGTAGTCTGCAAAAAAGAATCAATGAAAATCACAAACCAGCGATGATCAGTAATAAAGGGAGTCCGAGAAGGCCCCAAACATCAAAGTGCACCAAATAAAAAAAAAACACTACTTTTATTAAAAGAAGGGGAATAGGTAGTTCGAGCCTGCTTAGCCAAAATACAGGCTTTGCATAATAACTCATTTTGATTACAATGCTTAAATAAAGAAGGAAACAATTGGGATAAAACTACTAGCGATGGGTGACCAAGGCACCCGTGCCAATGCTGGAGGGTGCTGAAGGCGGTGGAAAGCTGCTATAGTATAGGCTGTGGTGAAGGTAAAGATGGTGTGTTTGCTGAAGGACCATCGTTAAGCAAGTAGATATCACCATGCAATCTACCATGTTCAATTGTCTTTCCATTCACCAAATCCTGAATTATACACGAGGAAGGAAAGAAAGTTACTATACAATTTAAGGATTTGGTAATGTTGAGAATATTACGTATTTCATTTTTTGTCTAGATTCATTGTACTACCTGTATTGTACAATTGTACTACCTGTACTACCCTCATTGTACTACCTGTATTGTACTACCTGTACTACCTCTTTCTTTCTTTGTATTCATTCTCACATTATAAATAAGAGGACCACGGTCTATTACAGACAAGTCATTTCATCATTCAACATGGTATCAAAGCCAAGTTAGCTCTACCGCCAGATCCCTCCGCCGCCTCACCACCGCCGCCTCACCACCACCGCCGCCGCCAACCTACCACCGCCGACCACCGACTTTCCTTCTTTTCTTTTCTTTTTTTTTTCTCTCCCCACTAGGGGCAGCAACCAAAGAGGGAATCATACAATGATATAGGTACTGCCCTTCTTTTTATTCCTCATTATGGATCATTTTTTTATTCTCTTTATTGGAAATCATTTTTTTTTTCAGTCTGGATATTAATAATATGGTTTAGTCTGGTCGGATATCTATGAGTTTATGAGTTTACCCCAATAAACAAAAAAGTGGGTGCAAACCAGAATTGATTTCCATATATTATGTTGCACATGGGACAAGTTAGGATATCTGACAAGTGATATTTCTACTTTGATCTCCATATACTGTGTTATAACCAAACAGGGAGGCTGTTCATATTGTTTTTGGGTGTTTGTTCTTGAATACACAACTCAAGGATGACATCTGAAGTAACCTCTTCTGGGATAGAGAGTTTTAAAATGGACAATCTCACTATTCCCACTAATACCACTAAACTTAATGGTGGTAATTACCTAATGTGGTCTCGGGCCACCCAACTCTCAATTACAGCTCGGGGATTATCGGGATATCTCACCGGCACCAAGGAAAAACCTCTAACCAAGGACATTGTTTTGGAGAAATGGCATGCTGAAAATTCATTGGTAATGCAATATCTCCTCAATTCCATGCAACCCATTATAGCCGAGGGCAATTTGTTATTGGATATTGCTGCACAAATTTGGAAGTCTGCTAAGGACACCTATTTTCCCAAGTTGGAAATGATGCTTTAATTTATGTCATTCAAAAAAGTGTTCATGAAACTATCCAAAAAGAATTGACTGTATCCCAATATTATACTAAGTTGAAGAGCTATAGGCAAACAATTGATTTTTATGATTCTATTCATGCTAAATGTGAAGAAGATGCTACCCTATTTCACAAAAGGGAAGAGAAATACAGGGTTTATACTTTTCTGGCGGGACTAAATGTGGAGTTTGATCCTATTCGCTCACAGATTCTCAGCAGGGACCCTTTCCCCACCCTCGAATAGGCTTATTCCATGGTTCAGTTAGAGGACCAACGACGAATAACAATGTTGTCCCCTTCTGTTCCGGATAGGTCTGCTCCCCAGACAAATACTCAGACATACAAGAGTCCTCCTGTTTCCCGTGATGCTATCAAATGTGAGTATTGTAGCAAGCTTTGGCACACCAAAGACACATGCTGGAAACTTCATGGCAAACCGGCAGATTTTGAAGCAAAACGCCGGGAAAAAGGTATGCACAAGGCAAAGTCCTCCCACGCACCTCAGGCACATCAAACTGAAGCAAGTCCTCCCACCGGGTCCTCCGCCACAACTCTCTACACAAGAACTTCGGACTCTCCCAGGCATCTCCTTCGACTACCTCCTGCGACTACAAATCAATCATCCACATCCGCATCTACCAATCCGGGTTCTTTTTTGTTCGGTCGGTATTTCCCATGATGGTCATTGTGTTTTCTCCGTCTCTAGCCCTTGGGTTATAGATACCGGAGCCACCGACCATATGATTGGTCCGTCCCGAGTCCTTTTATTTATACTCTCATCTCTCTCCTATATCTGGAATTGGATCCATCCACTGTTCTTCCTCCCTTGATTTGAATTTCGTTCTACATGTTCCTAATTTATCCACAAATTTACTCTCCATTAGTAGTCTTACAAAGTCTCTAAATTGTAAAGTAACATTTTTTCCTACCTATTGTGTGATTCAGGATCTGGAGAACGGGAAGACGATTGGACATGGTAGTGTGCATGGTGGCCTATACTTGCTTGACAATGGTCGTTCAACACCTTCCTCCCATTCCGCAGTCAGTACCCTTCAGCAGTGGCACCGCCGTCTTGGGCATCCCTCTTCTGCTATTCTATCTCATTTTTTTCCAAAATTATTTAAACAATGTAATAAAGACGAGTTATTATGTGAGGCTTGTGTTTCGGCCAAACAGACTCGTATTTCTTATTTACCTTCTGCTTCAAGAAGTCCTTGTATCTTTGATTTAGTCCATTCTGATGTTTGGGGTCCAACACGGACTACCTCTATTTCTGGTCATAGGTGGTTTGTAACCTTTACTGATTGTCACACTCGTACTACATGCGTCTATCTGATGCGACAAAAAAATGAGGTCTTTGCATGCTTCCGCCATTTCCACAATATGATCAAGACGCAGTTTCAAACTCAGTTGAAGATGCTCCGTAGTGACAATGGCAAGGAATATCTTGAAGGATTTTTTCAACAATACTTGGCTGAAAATGGGATAATTCATCAGACAAGTTGTGTGGACACTCCTGCTCAGAATGGAGTCGCTGAAAGAAAGAACCGCCACTTACTCGAAACAGCTAGAGCACTAATGTTTGAGAGACATGTTCCCGCTCAATACTGGAGTGATGCTGTCCTCACTGCAGCATCCCTGATCAACCGCCTTCCTTCTCGAGTTTTAGACAACAAGGCTCCCTTGGACATCTTACGTGGAAATTCTGATTTTGTTCTTCCTCCTAGAGTCTTTGGTTGTCTTTGTTATGCTTGTAACCATCGTTCCCCTGGCAAGCTTGATCCACGTGGATTAAAGTGCATATTTTTAGGGTATTCTGCAACACAGAAAGGATACAAGTGTTATCATCCTCCCTCTCGTCAGGTCCTTGTTAGTAGAGATGTCATTTTTCATGAGCATCTCTCCTATTATCAGGCTCCTCTTCAGGGGGAGACACAGACAGTTGAAGATGCACCTGATATCCCTAATGTACTTATACCGGATATACCTGATGTACCAGAAATAGTCCAAGAACAAGTGCTCGATACAACTGCACCATCTAAGCATCCAACCACCAAGCCACCTCTGCAAGTCTATAGCCGTGCCAAAGACAAGCAAGGAAAGGCCACTACCACTCCTGCACATGTCCCTTCGCTAGCCCTGGATCCAGAAACTAAGTCTACTGAGCCTTCTTCTGGTAAGGAACTTACTCCTTCTGATCTTGATCTTCCAACTGCACTTCAGAAAGGAACTAGGGCCTGCACCCTACATCCTATTTCCAATTATGTTTCCTATGACTCCCTTTCCCCTTCTTTCCGTGTTTTTGTGTCTTCGCTCTCTTCTGTGTCTATTCCTCAAAAATGGCAGGATGCAATTATGGATGAAAGGTGGAAAGCTGCAATGATGGAAGAAATGAGGGCTCTGAAGAAAAATGGTACATGGGATCTTGTTCCACTTCCTGCAGGATCAAGGTCAGTAGGATGCAAGTGGATCTTTACAGTGAAACATAAACCAGATGGGACTATTGATCGGTACAAGGCTAGATTGGTTGCACGAGGATTTACTCAAACATATGGGGTTAACTACCAAGAAACCTTCGCTCCAGTGGCCAAAATGACTACCATCAGGGTTTTAGTGTCCTGTGTTGTACATCATAACTGGGACTTGCAACAGTTAGATGTAAAAAATACATTCCTTTATGGAGAACTTACTGAAGATGTCTATATGGACTGCCCACCGGGTTTCACAGATGATAAAAGCCAAGGAAAAGTCTGCAAGTTGAAGCGATCTCTTTATGGTCTAAAACAATCCCCTAGAGTATGGTTTGGAAGATTTAATAAAGTTATGGTAGCATTTGGCTATGTTCAAAGCAATGCTGACTATACTTTATTTATAAAACATTCCCCTAACACTTTTACTACCTTACTTGTATATGTAGATGATATCATCATTCCGGCAATAACAATGATGAAATCACGAAACTAAAGGGCATTTCTAGGGAAGGAGTTTGAGATCAAAGACCTTGGAAAACTTAGGTACTTTCTTGGGATTGAAGTTGCCGGATCTCGCAAAAGGCATCTATCCTGCCCCAAAGAAAGTATGTTCTTGATCTTCTCTCAGAAATAGGGTTACTTGGGGCTCAACCTTGTGATACTCCTCTCGATCCCAATACCAAGCTAAGGGCAAAAGAAGGCACACCAGAAGACAAAGGAAGATATCAGAGACTTGTTGGCAGACTCATATATCTTGCCCACACACGGCCAGATATTGCATTCGCATTTAGTTTGGTAAGCCAGTTTATGCACGACCCATACTCTACACATATGGAGGCTGTCTATCGGATACTGCACTACCTAAAGTCAGCCCCTGGAAGAAGAATCCTATTATCTCCTAATGACCCTCTGAAAATGGAAGCATATGCCATTTCAGATTCACCAAATAAACAAATCCAGGTGGAGGCTTATACTGATGCAGATTGGGCAGGAAGTCCTGATCGTAAGTCTATCTCTGGTTATTGCACATTCTTGTGTGGCAATCTAGTAACCCGGGCGCAAAGAAGAAGCAAAATGTGGTTGCCCGATCCAGTGCAGAAGCAGAATACAGAGCAATGGCGCATGGAATATGCGAACTACTATGGTTACAACGACTATTCAAAGATTTGAAGGTTATGTGTAACTAGTCCATGAAATTATTCTGTGATAATCAAGCAGCCATTAGCATTGCTAATAATCCGGTTCAGCATGATAGAACAAAACATGTTGAGGTAGACCGTCACTTCATCAAAGAGAAACTGGACAGTGGACAAATCGAGATTCCGTTTGTCAGATCAGAGGACCAACTAGCAGACATTTTCACCAAAGGTCTGCCAGGGAAATCCTTCCATATTATATTGTCCAAGTTGGGCATGCATGATATATATGCACCAACTTGAGGGGGAGTGTTGAGAATATTACGTATTTCATTTTTTGTCTAGATTCATTGTACTACCTGTATTGTACAATTGTACTACCTGTACTACCTCTTTCTTTCTTTGTATTCATTCTCACATTATAAATAAGAGGACCTCTGTCTATTACAGACAAGTCATTTCATCATTCAACAGGTAAGACTACTAATAGATAACAAATTCGTAAAAAAACTAAGAACAGGGAAAACAGACTGTAAAATAAGACAAAGGTAGCAACAAATGGAGCCCTTTCCAGAGATAGGAGAGAGGGATCCATCTGCCACTTGGACTATATCTTTCCCAGAAGAGGGAGAGTACATATGGAAGGAATTGGCTGAACCAGTCATGTGATCAGTGACTCCAGTGTCCATAACCCAGGGGCTAGGAACAGAGGAAGCACAGTGACCATCATGAGAAATACCTGACTGGACAAAATATAAACCTGGTGTAATAGATGACAATGTAGCTATAGTAGATAGCCGGAGAAGATTTATGAGGGCCTAAAGTTCTTCTGTTGACAGCATAGGTTGAGGTCCAGTAGAGGTGCAAGTTTCCGTCTGATTAGCCAGTGGTGCTTTGAAGTTCTTGGATCTCTGCAATCCTCTCTCACACCTCTTGGTCTCAAAGCCTGATGGTTTGCCATGCAATTTCCAACAAGTATCTTTCGTATGGCGTTCTTTCCCACAATATTCACACCAGACTGGTTTGTTAACTATAAGGGCTCCTGGCTGAGTGGGAGCACTTGGTTGAGTAGTTTGGAGAACTGACCTTTCTCCATGAATTGGGGGCATCATAGAGGTACGACGCATATCTTCAGACTGAACCAAGGCTAAACCTGTTCTAGAGAAGGAAGAAGCCCTCTACTGAGAATCTGAGCTCGAATCTAATCAAATTCCACATTCAGAGCAGTCAAAAAATTGTATACCAGTAGTTTATGTCACACCCCAATTCTAGCTAAACCAGAAATGTGAGTGAACCGTCACTGAACCAACGTTCACACCAGGTCTCAATAAAACCGTGTCCACTCATACAAACCATTGCACATAACTATAATCAGAATATAATAAAATACAGCGAAAGTCCTAAATTAAATGAACTGAGTACTTCTATTAATAAATAAATTATCCAGTTATTCAAAATACCAAAACATAAATAATTATCCTTACATCCCAATTATAAATCCAACTGAAAATAAATAAAATAAATGAATCCAACATCCTAGAGGTATACGCAGAAAGGGCACTCGCATGAAGCGTCATGCTCGTCCTCCCCTGCTTGCACTTCCAAGGCAGCAACACCTCCATATACTGGAACGTCCATGTAGTCCTTTACAGTGTAAACTGCATCAACATCTAAAAATAGTGTGTACACAAGGGTGAGCTCACAACTTAGCTCAGTAAGAAAATCAGACAATGCAACAAACAACATGCATGAATAACATTCACATTATGGTCTGGTTTAAGTTTGCAATGTGCTATAGAAAGGATTGGCGGCCACCGCACTTCTATACACGAGTGTGTGAATCCGCCCAATGGATCAAACACCACTGTCGTCCCACATGCACCCACCATGGAATAGAGATAGAGCTAAAGCGTCCGGATCAAACACCGCCAACACTTCCCCTGATGCCCTACCCATACCAACACGTAAGCCCCTATTGGCGAGGGCTTACAAACTGGGCTCGCAACTAACCAATCCTATATGTCATCACAGTAGGTCCTATCCCAGTACAGCTCCCTACGGCATAGAGATAGAGCTAGAGTCTAGTGGCCAGGCCGGAGACCACAGTGCTACTTCCTCCCCCTGATACCCTACCCGCACCAAGCATGCTAAGATAGAAGCAATACAAAAAGGTGCTAGTGTGAGGAGTGATCCCAGACCCCAGGCCCTTCCCATTCCACACACCAACGAAAACAATCGCATGCCTAACAGTCACATCATAGCATAGCGAGTATGCATAAACAATATAATAATTGAAAGTAAAGATGACATACGAGTATGCACAAACACCATTCCATAGAATTATAATTATTAGCAACGTTTTACTGTTATTAAGTTATTAGGGTCTAGGTCAGTTTCTCTTACCTGACGCTTGATTGCTAGCTTGCTCCGCGTCACAGAATCCAAACTCGCTATCACATGGTCCTACACGATGTTAAGGTTGTATTAGAATAGTTTTCTTAGGGTTTACGTTGGTCGGAAAAACAACTGGGTCAAAAACACTCCCACAGAGCATACCGGTTGCAGTACCGATCGCGGCACTGTAGGGAAAGGTGCGACCGGTATGGTCGATCGGTCCCCACAGACCAGTCTCCGAGAGATACCGATCGCAATACCGGTCGCATGGTATGGTCGATCGGTATGTCTCTGGAAGTCCATAAGCTCGGTTCTCACCTTCCCTCGGTTACCCTCTATTAATTCTAAGGTTTCTCTTATACATTCTAGGTCGGAGCAATAAGTTAAAGTTGTTTCATACTCCATTCAAGTCTTAGTTTCGATGATCCTCAACCTAGAACTCGAATCTAGGGTTTATCGACTGTATTAGGGTTTGACGGCAATTCAAAGGTTTAGATCAGTACCTCGCCTTGCATGGTATTGATCCATTCATCACTAACCTTCTATGACGCTTAACTTAGAGAGAAGTTCAAGCACTTACCGTTGGTTCGCAAGTAGGGTGTTCTTCGTCCAACGGCAACGGCGGCTCCTCTCCCTCCTTCCTTAGCTCTTTCTCCTTCTTTGATCTTTTTCTCCTCTCTAGGGTTTTTGAGGATCAATGAAAGAGTTTTAAGAAGGTTTAGGGGTCCTTAAATAGACTAGGATTGAGTTTAGGAAGTCTCCAATGTTAGGAAAGTCCTTGGGTTCGATATTTGGAAAGTAGGACCCGATCCGTTTCCAGATCTAAGTAGTCTACCTGCGCAGACATACCGGTCGACCGTTACCATCGACCGAAATGAAATAATTATCATACATGGGTCCGTTTCCTACCTGGTTGTCATTCATTCGTCCTGTGTGACCCGGTGATGATTGGAAGACCTGTACAACATGAATTAAAGGTTTAGATCGGGTTCATGGAGTGTGGGTCTTATAGTTTATCTTTTGCAAGTTTCATGGCAACACCATCAGCAGCACACTCAGCAGTGAAGGTGTCATAGTAATCTAGGTCTTGCCACAAGCTACAAAGTTCATAGTAGTATTGAGAGACAGTAACATCTTGTTGCTTTGTGGCAACAATCTTCACATAAAGATCATAAATCAATGAATAATTTCAAATCTAAGAATAAGTTTCCTTGGCAGCCTTCCAAATCTCTGTAGCATCAGATAACAGGACATACCCTTGACCAATTTTAGATTCAATAGAACCAATCAAATAAGCCATCACAATAGGATTCTCAGATGCCCACTTGTCATATAATTTATCTATCAAAGCCAGTGCCTTCTTCTGACCATTGATATAACCCAAAAGACCTCTAGCAGATATTGCCATCTATGCTGTTTTAGACCACATCAAATAATTGGTCTCATCCAACTTAATTGGGTTAAGGGGAATAAAGGTGAATTCAATCTTGGAGGTCTCTATATTAGGGGAAACAACTTCAAAGGAGTCAATCATAAAAATAAGTGTTCAATAATATAAAATACCTTTAACTGAGATGCCGTGTATCAATCTTATGGGAACGAGATACACATATGCAGCAATTTTCGATCTTCAAACTGTCATGGAAGAATCGAGGTTGGCTATCAAGTTGATCTCTTCAAAGTAAATCCCTTCAATAATGGATACACGGCAATGCATAACAAAAATTTGTTTGAACCGGTTTACTTCATCTCTTCAATAGAAAGAATTTAGGAAGAGCAGATTTAGAAATTTGGATAGTAAAAATCGGATGATAAAAACCTGAACAAGTGAAGATTCTGGTTGTGATTGTGAAATTCTGGTGATACAAACCAGAAAAGAGGGATTTCAGTGGCGGTAATTTCTGGTTTGAATTAGGACTGTAGGTAAAAGAGGCTACTGGTGGTAATTAGGACTGGGGTAAAACTTTAGGTAATAGGACTAGACAATGGTTGTGGGTGACAATATAAGATGGCGATAATAGGATTTAGGTATGGGAGAAATTACGGCAGTTCTGGGAGAATAATAGAGGTGGTTATGACAGGTGGTAGGGCTGGGATATATGATGGCGGTAATAGAGGTGGTTACGATAGGAGGTTAGGCAGGTGGAAGGGCTGGGATAGGTCTACAGGTGGTTACAGTAGAGCTGGTATTCAGGTGGTAAGAAAAAAAGAAGGGTTGGCAGAGGTTTTACTGCTGTCGGCAGAAATTGTAGAAAACAGAAAAAAGAAGAAGAGAAGAGAGGAGAGGAGAGGGTCGGTAGAGCCTAGGGAGGCTCTAATACCATGTTGTAAAGAAAAGAATGGTAGAGAATTGTCTCTCTCCATTCAATCTCTTATTTATAATGACATACTTAAAGGAAGATTACAATCTTACCGTTATTATAATAAGGGAATAAAAGAGCATAAATAAAAGGACATAACAGAAAATAAAAAACAAATTAAATGATACCCCTTGCTGTAACTACTACTAGGACTGACGACAAAAACAATTGAATCTTGGATGAGAAATTTCATCTGGTGTGGGAATCCAGAAGAAAGGGAATCAATAGTTGTTCGCTGGTCTAAATTGTGTCTACCTATTTCTGAAGGTGGATTAGGAATTGGACCACTTTCTGACGCCAATAATACCATTTATCAAAACAAGTGTGGATCATAAAAACAACCGACTCAGTGATGGCTAAATATTTCAGAGGAAGAAATATAAAAAATGATGGATCTTTCAGAAGCGGGATTCCTGAGTCAACAGTGTGGCAGAGCATTAAAAGAGTATAAAATTGGGTCTTATCCCATAGTAGATGGCTAATTGGAAACGGTAAAAGTGTCAATTTCTGGAAAGACAGATGGCAGGATGATTATTCCATTATTGAGAAATCAGGTATTGCAGATAATTTTTTTTTCCCAATTCCCAAGCTAAAGTTCCAGATTTCATATCGGATTGTAAATGAAATTTCCACCATTGTCCCATCCAACAATCTTAAACTGATTTGATATGGCAAACCAAATTCACTCACAAAGAGGGAAGGACGATGTACTGATATCGGAAGGCACATCTAATGGTCTTTTTACAGTAAAATCTGCTTGGTGAGCTCATGAGGAAAAAGGAACAAGAACCTGGGTGGACTAAGCTCGACTGGTCAAAGAACCACAATCAACGAATGGGCTAATTTGGCTGGAAGCTTACACATGGCAAATTACCAACCGATGACTAGGTTTCTTCTAGAAACATGTACCTGGTATCTAGATGTTATCTATGTCACAGCAGGAATTGATACACTATATCTTTCTTGAACGTGCTGTTTCTGTGGAGATATGGAAAATGTTATTCAACTTCTATCAAATATCATGGCCAGGTCTTAACAATCTCTAACTTATTCAATTGGTGGAATCGAAAAAGTTGAGTATTGAAGATTCCTTCTATATGGAAGTCGAGCCTCATGATTGTAACATACTAACATGGAATATATGGTTAGCCAGGAATAGAGTTTGTTATGATGGGATGAAAGGAAATATTGGCTTTATCTCAGCAAAGATCATAAGAGACACAGCTGATTTATCTTTAAGAGATCCTTGCCTAACCAAATCTCTTGAAGAATGGAAAATGGCTCAAACCTTGCATCTGAGAACAAAAATGGCCAAGAAAAAAATAGTGACAGAATTAGTATGGAGAAAACCATTCGGTAATTGGGTAAAAGTGTAAAACTAAATATCGATGGCCGCTCCATCGGAAATCCAGGTAGATCTGGATCAGCAGGTGTATTCCGTGATGGCTCAGGAATGGTTAATCTAGCTTACGCAAAGTACATTGGTATATCGTCCAATTACCTGACTGAATTTCAAGCTTTGTTAATAGGAATCAAATTAGCATCGGAATATGGTTTCAAAAACCTGTGCATTGAAGGAGACTCAGTCAGTTATGGAAGTTATTCATAACAAAGCAATACCATGGAAATGTCATCAACAGTGGCTTGCTGCCCAGGATTTTCTCACGTCATCACAATGGATATTTACTCACTGTTTTAGAGAAGTAAACACTGCTGCAGATACTCTAGCTAAGCATAGTGCTAAGTCTCAGTTATCATGTATTTAGTTAAGTTGTCCTTCCATAATAGCTAGAGAAACTGTGCCCAAGGTATAGATTCAGCAGTTAAATACTATCATTTTATGTTGTTCTCTTGTTCTGCTAATGGCAATGCCAAAGGTGGGATAAAATAACGACTTTGGTCCCTGGTGGGCCCTGCTGATGGCAATGCCAAAGGTGGGGTTGTCCTTTAGGTGGCTTGTATTCTCATTATTTTTCTTATTAATAATACTATTTGCTGACCTTTAGCAAAAAAAAGTGCCCTGCCCCATGATTTCTTGGACAAACATTCCTTGTGATTGTTGTCTCACTCTATCAAAGGTGAGACCTGTCCAGTATACTAAGGATGTGGAAGGAAAGGAAAATATAAAACTTTTTTGGGAAAGCAGAATATAATGATACAAAATACAAAAATAACTACAAGTCCACATGTCAACACTAGGTATGCCATTTCTGGCTGGAGATTGGCTAATGAAATGACTGACCAACATCCACTGGAATGAGATGCTCGTAAATGACAGGCCACAGGCATCCCCCATGAACTTTTAACAGGGTCATGCATAATTCTCCTCACATTTAGATATAGATAAAGTAATATTTCACTTGCCCAAAGCAAACCATGATTTTTTTTTTTTTAATGAAAAACAGAAAACATGTTGACAATGTTGAGTAGGGACTATAGAATATTGCACAGGATAGGGAAAAACATACTTGTGAAATGAAGCACATGCACGCAAAAGAAATGGAAGTCACAATCGTAGCAAAGAAAAGGCAGGAGCAATATTGCAATTGTCCCGCAAGATGGACCTCTAGTTATCTAAAACGGAAACAAGGATGATACCAAAGGAACATTGCACCAGTTTATCAACATGACCCCAAGTTATGAGAATTTAAATTCTGTTACTGATTCCACAGACATCCAATAGCCACTCCTGGGAATCGAGGCAAGGTTTTAATTCTTGGGATTGGATCAGCCCAGGTGGAATGTTCATTTAAGGCATCAGAATCTTTCAGCACCAATCCAGCCAATACTGGCTACTACCTCCAATATTCCATCAAAGATCAGTCAATCAGCCAGATTGGCTGATCCAGATCAAGATCAGTGGTGTCCGATCCATAATGTGACATGGAGACTTAAATCCTCGACAAAATCTCTTTAACTGTGATTAGGGAACACTTAAATATCAAATTATGCCATGAAATCACCAAAATGTATAGGTAACTTCCAGATGAAGGAAAAGGTGTGTTAACTGTCTTCTTCCTCCTGCCCATCAAACACCTGCCAGGCATTTGCATTAATCTTTTTATAATGTGGTACACCATCAGTATTCTACCAAGAATCAGAAAGCATACAACAGACGAATTGGGTAGCCCAAATCATTCAAGAACAAAAGGTCCCCCTACCTCTTCAATTTAACACTTGTAGCAGGATCTGGATGTCATGAAAATTCCGTTTCATCTACCTTTCATATTGTTTTCTATTAAGCTATATTGTTCTCTAATCCATGTTTTATCACAAATAGCTTCGGAGATGGAAAAGACAACATACTAAAACCACATATGTATGATTTAAAAGCAGATTTCCCAGACTTCAAACACTGCACATGACACAACCAACAGCATTATAAATATCAATGATGGCCAATAAAGCCAGATGGCTCTAGTATTAGGACCCATTGCAGCAACAAACTCGTATAGGTTCTTTCCAGAAAGAATATTACATGTGCAAGGAGATTGAAAAGTCCATAGAATACTAGTTGATCCACCACTCAGTTACTCACAAGTTTGCAGTTTATGTGGATTTTCCAAAGAAAAACCATGGAGCTTTTGGAAATTCAAAGAACAGAGCTATAGTTTACAATCCCTGGCCTAACCCAACAGACACAACCCACTAAGGTTTTCAATTGGCATCTACAACCTAGTTAACAAAATGGCAGAAGGTTAGGGTAACAGTTAAGGGAATAACAACATGAATGGAAAATACATACATAATGTCAGCGTCGAAAAAAATATCTGAAATAACAATGGTGTGGATCAGTCATATTGAATGTAAAACTCCATTTAAAATAAATAAAAAAAAAAAACCCTCACCTGCAGCAAGCTCTGGGTGACAAAACTCCCAACCATCTCTGATGCATAAAGCAGTGTGAGGAGGATATCGCTTAGCAATTTCAACCTCTTCACAAGAAAGATCTGCATGAATGCAATTTCCAAATTGAGATACTGATGAGAAAATTTGCCCTTGTATGAAATTAAGCTCAGAATAAAAACATAGAGAAGAAACCCAAAATAGAAAACAAGATTTACATGAGAAACAAGTCCACTTTGTAAATAGTGAAGCAAAAATGTGGTCATAGCCAAGCAAATCAAGATTACCTCTATCATTGAATTTCTTCAGGGTAGGGCCGACAAGCAATATGGAAGCTGCTTGCAAGTGAGGCATTTCAAGTATAGGATTTTCCTCCACCCTTAAATTCTGCGGAACATGTTAATACTGGTTAAGGGATTTGTCCACCTATCTAACAAAAATCAAAATGAATACTGTAATGAAATTATTTGGTCCTGTAAATATTCATCTATAATCATATTCTGACTGGTTCTTCCACCATGGGGTTTTGACCTGGCCCCTGAACCCATATAGAAAGAATATTAGGTTCAGCTAGGGGTGTCAATTTTGAGACCAAACCGGTAGCCCAGACTGAACTGACCCGAATTAACCCGAAACCAACCCAGACCGAACAGTTACCGAACATATTTCTGGTTATGGTATGGAATAGCCTACCGGTCCCAGTCCAATCCAAGCTAACCTGAAACCTGCCCAAAAAATAGGATCGATGAGTCTGAACCGGATAATGGCCCGGACCAAACCGATTTAAACTGAATATTAAACCCTAGCTTCACTACTTCAGTCGTCTGGATGGGCTTAAAGGGTTTCGAACCGAGCTTTCAACCTAAATTGGCCCGAACCGGTCCTATACCAACCCGATAAAAGCCCAAAACCGGACTAGCTCGTTAGTTAATGTGCCCAGTGTAGCATAGCCATCCCAAACCTCTTAATGGACATGTTTCGGTTAGGACCTATAAAGCCTGACATGAATTTGGCCCGGACCAAAACTGGCCATTGACACCCCTAGTTCAAGCTCACAACTGAGAAAATAAAAAACAACTATTTGAATATGTAACTCCTTTAAGTACTTCAGGTTCACCAAGTAGGCAACTCAGCAATGAAGTTTTTTTTGGTGAATGAATAAATGTATTAACTACACCCCAAAAGCAGGGAGAGCAAACCTGGGTAACCAAGGATAGAGCCAAGCTCCTTACAAAATTGGGGCAGGAACCCTAAGGAGAACCTCAATCAATGGCGAGATCCCAAGAGGAAAGGATGAACGTATTCCTATTAGTATCCAGTGGAGGGGAGGAGAAAGGCATCACCATTCCACGAACGTCGAAGATAATAACTTCCCAAATTCTATCAAATGATCTCAATTTGGCCGCAAACATACATATATTCCTCTTGAACCAGATATGATACACCATCACAGCAAAGGCAAGCTTGACTAACTCATTGATGAAGTTAGTAAGCCAAAAGGCATTCCAAGAGCATAAAAATAGACCAAGTAGAGCCAGCTCTAAATGTCAGTAACATATGCATCTATAAGGTCACAGGTGAAAAGGCTACTAGTAAAGTAGTCTTGCCCTCCAATCATGCTGCAACCTTATGTCCAATCACTATATTGCAAAATGACAGCATTTTGCTCACACTTCTTTTATTTAGAACACTTAAATTTCAAAAACTTCTGTTCCGAGGAAAAATCCATAAAACTTCCATAATCATAAAACTATATAAAACCAAAGTCTGTTGCTTTAACATTTAAGCTACTTTGTCAAAAATAAAATTAAAAAGTTTCAAGTAACAATAAAAAATTGTCCCCGGTTGAAAAAAAAATAACAGGATTAAAAATGAAGGATCATTCTGTTAAATATAATAAGAAAGCTAACCTCAAGAACAGGTAAATGTGGGAAGCCCTTTAGAGTTGATATTTTGTTCTTGCTTGCAGCTAAAACCTGTGTGAGTACAAAACAATTTGAAACAATACTGCAGAAGAAGGAAAACAAATCAAGGAGAGCTTTAAAACAAACCTGAAGTCGAGGCTGACTTGCCATTGCAAGAGATCTTAACCTATTTTGAGCAACCGAGAGAAACTGAAAGAATTTATAAAAATCAAATATACAAGTTTAGAAATTCCTACAAAAATGGAAGCTGTAAACAAGGATATGAACAAGTAAACAATGCTCATCAGGTATACCTCCAAATTAGGAAGTTCCGGAAGGCTCACAATAGATGTGATTTGATTGCCAGCAAGGTACAGTTGCTACATGAATAACACATTCCAGATCATCTTCAGAACGAAGTTCACATGCCACACCAAAAATTTATAGTGCCCTGGGAGACACTAAAGATGCAGGAGAGACACACACCTGTAGGAATTTGCAATTCCCAAGTGGCTCAAATCCAGGGCCTTTGAAATCATTAAAGCTCAAATCAAGAACCTGAAAAACAAAGTTTAATCAGTAAGAAAGTTATGAGTGTGCAAAACTAGATCTGTCAACACAAACATCCATCACGAAAACAGTTTTGAAAGGACTGAAAACCTGGAAATAAAATACTACATTGACTTAACATTTTCTGCCATGAAAATACGAAAACAAACCTTCACCCGCTTCAAAACTTCAATTCCTTCTAACGACGATAACAGGTTGTCCCTGAGATAAACAAACTACAGTGGTAGCGTGTCAATATGATTTAGAACAGCTAAAAAGTAATCCAATCTTAGGTCAAAGAAATACAAATTTGCATAAACAAGAGAGGAAAAGAAAGAGGAGCAGAAAATGGACCTATATAATCACAAATAGGATCCATAGGAAACCAGTTTTCTTAGCCATAGCATCTTCTAAGTTAAAAAAATCATTCTCCAAAGAAATACTAAAATATTACATTCATTGTAGATTTAAGTCTGAAAAGAGAGAGCAAGCAATGCCTAACCAGGCAACCACGTTATGGATCAAAGAAGAGAGGGGAACCTCTCACTGATTTTGGAATTTGACATCAGGAAATATTTTCACACCATCAACCGACTTGGATACCAATTGATATTTGAGAGTGAATCAGTAACTTTTCTAATGACACAATAATCATGCAAATTGGGATCCCCAAAAAAATGTTTTGGCCCTAAGAGAAGTGAAGGAAAATACCTGGATGCAATTTGGAATTGTAAAAAAAATATAAAGAACAAACAACTGAAAACTAAATATGGACATAAACTGGTAACTCTTAAAATTGACAGACCTCATATTGAAAATACTAACAAATACATGTCCTATCTGAAATAAACAAAAATAAAATCTAACACATCAAGAACTCAAATATAATCAGAAGGACTAAGTTTGCTGCCCCAATCAACGCAGCGAGAAGAAGCAACTAAGAAACAAAATGTGATGGGTGCAACTTATTTGAGAAAAAAATGAAAAATTTGACCATCTGTCAATCCAGAATACATGAATTGTCTTAGGACCCAGTACTTAAAATATCTTTCCATAAAATATATTACATGCTGGAAAAGTACATGAAATGATCATGTAGCATTTAGACATGACATGAGGAAGTTAAAACCTACGTATATTAGCTGCTTATAACATCTTGCTTTGCAATGACTACTCATTTGGTTTGCTGTATTGTCAATGACCAGGGTCTCAGTACTGGGCTTGAATGTTTTTAACACGGGTAATGGAAAAACAGATGGGCTGTGGATCTGGAGGCTTTGCGGATCTGGTGCGGTTGCAAGCATCTGAGGGCCGATTTTTTGTTCCTTCCTTTCCCTCTTCTTCGTTCTAGACTGCTTTTAGTTCAACTTCTTGGGATGTATATGACGCATGTTTTTTAGTCAGTGAAGTTTTTCTGTGCCGATCAGAAAAAGTTGGGAGGTTTAGATATTTTATTTTCCAGACATACCACCAAGAATGAACAATAAAACACATGGTCACACTACTAGATACTTAATATACTTCTTTTAAAGAAAAAGGGTGGGTTTGTCTCTGTGCTAGAGAGAGAGAGAGAGCGAAAGAGCTCACTCCAAGAGTTAAAAATTAAAAAATTAAAAATAAAAATAAAAATAAAAACTAGAGCAATGCTTAAGCAGATGCCACTGGAAAAATATAATTATATATTCATATGTGTTGAGAGGAATAAATGACTTGTCCAAAATGACAAAAATCATGCTACATTTATAGAGTAAAAGGATTTACATGAAAGGAAAGAAAGTGATGTAAAGTAAAGAACACAAAAGGAAAGTAGGTAAAGTAAGTGAGGAATGAGTCAACACTCATATCCCCACATACATCGAACCTGGATAGAACCCATATTCCCTTATTATAACACTCCCGCTCAAGTTAGCGCATAAAAATCACGCATGCCCAACTTGCAAACTATGGGATGAAATAATTTACCACTTAACCCTTTGGTAAAAATATCAGCTAATTTATCTCCTGTTCTGACAAAAGGAACACAAATCAGTCCTTACTCTCGCATCTCCTTAATGAAATGACGATTAATTTCCACATGTTTGAGACGATCGTGCTGGACAAGATTGTGAGCAATACTAATCGTAAACTTGCTATCACAATAGAGCATCATATGTAACGGAACAGGAATATCTAAGTCACTCATCAATCGCTAGAGCCACATTAACTCACAAATGCCATGAGACATAACGAGGAACTCAACCTCAACGCTAGACCAAGCAACAACAGCCTGTTACTAGCTTCGCCCAATGACCAAGTTGTCGTCAACAAATGTACCATACCCAGTAGTGGAAAGACAATCATCAAAGGAGCTATCCCAATCAGCATCAATGAAGGCCTCAACCTACAGGTGACCATTAGAGGAGAGAAACCCCCTTTTGGAAGGAGCTGACTTCAAGTAACACAAGATGCGTAGCACAACTTCCCAATGGGTAGTATAAGAGTTATGCATATACTGGCTGACCATGCTAAAAGCAAAAGCAATGTCAGGAGGACAAATATGAGAGAGGTAGATCAATTTGCCAACTAACCTCTAATGCTGATCCTTATAAACAAGATCCCCATTCTTGCTAGAGAGACGAACATTAGATTCGAGTAGAGTATCTAAGGCCTTACAATCAAGCATCCTTGTCTCTGAAAGAAGATCTGGTGTATATTTCCCCTGGGATAGGAAAAGACCCCATAGTGGAACAAGCAACCTCAATGCCGAAGAAATAGCATAACTTCCCAAGGTCTTTGATCTCAAACTCTTGACCCAGTTAAGTCTTCAAACACGCAATCTCCTTTGTATCACTTCCAATGACAACAATGTCATCCACGTACACAATAAGAAGAGGAATCTTAAAACCATATCGATTGATAAAAAAGGTATGATCAGCATGGCTTTAAGTATAGTCATTCAATACCATTGCCCTATGAAAGCGACCGAACCAAGCACGAGGAGACTGCTTTAGGCCATAGAGGGCTCACTTACGTTTGCAGACATTCCCTTGTATTGCTAAGGTCGAGAACCCAGGAGGAACATCAAGCTATACCCCCTCTGCAAGTTCACTTGGAGAAATGCATTTTTGACATCGAATTGTTGCAATTCCCAACCAGGTTAATAGCATAGGACTATAGGAGAGAAGTACTCGAACACTATTTAGCTTTGCAACAGGTGTAAAAGTCTCCTGATAATCAACGCCATACGTCTGAGTAAAGCCACGAACCACTAACTGGGTCTTGTACCAATTCATAGTACCATCCATGTTCTGCTTCACTACAAAACCCACTTACAACTCACTATATCTTTCTGGGGAGGAAGAGGAACCAAGTCCCAAGTGTCATTCTTCTTCAGGACTTGCATTTCTTCAACCATGACCGCCTTCCACCTGGGATCAGTAAGAGCCTCCACCAGTTTCGAGGAAGAGAAACATAAGACAAAGATGCAACACCACCTAAATAATAGGGTAATGTGTGCAAGATCTCGTTCCCTTCCGAACAGCAATGGGTAAATCGAGAGATGGGTCAAAAAGACTTAAGGAGCAGGAGCGAGAATACCATATGGAGAAGGACCAAGATCAAGACCTGGATAGGGAGATGGCGAGAGGCTGGGTAGAGGAAGTACAATGGTGGTGATGTCTAGGTGTTGTTGCTACTGAGGGCACCGAACATGGACCTGTATAGGGTTTTGTATCTCTCCCTAGACTGGTACAACCATTAGAGACACTCCCTCAGGTAACGGAGCAATGAACAGCACATCTTCATCATCACTGAGTACCAAATCCCCCCAGGAAGAGGAGCTAGCAAAAAATAAGAGGCAATCTCATGGAACACCACATCCATAGTCACAAACACATACCGAGGAGGAGGGTGATAGCACCGATAACCCTTCTAAGTAGCAGAGTAACCAACAAAAACACACTTAAGCCTACGAGGCTCCAACTTGCTAGGATGCTGATGATTCCTTGCAAAACACACATGGGGGGATGGCAAAGTCAAATGACCCCATTAAGGCACTAACAGGAGCACAAAAATCCAAAACACGAGTCGACATTCGGTTTATCAGATGTACAGTGGTCAGAATAGCGTTACTCCAATACTGAGGAGGAACCTGAATCTCCAACAAAAGAGAACGAGCAACCTCCAGTAAATGTCTAAATGACGATTTTTATGCTCAGCGACACCATTCTCAGCCGGAGTATCGACACAACTGGTATAATAAGACTGCCCTGGGCGGCCAAATAAGACTAGAAGGCACCATCCATATACTCAGTTTCATTGTCGCTACGAAGGATCCGAATGTTAACATCGAACTGAGTGCAAACCATGGTGTGAAACATCTAAAAGCAGCGGAAGACCTCACTCTTGTGAACAAAGGAGGTAAATCCAAGTGACCTAAGTGTGATAGCCGATAAAGGTAACAAACCAACAGAATCCAGAGACAGAAGTATACCAGGCAAGGCCCCACACATCAGAGTGGATCAGCATAAAGGGACAACACTCCTTTTATTGATACTAGGAAAAAAAAAAAACAAAAACAAAGGGAGTTTGCTTGGCTAAAACACAAACATCACAAAAATACTCCTCAAAATTACAATGCTAAGATATATGCAGAAAAACTTTAAATAGAGTCCCCACTAGAGGATGACCCAAATGCCTATGCCAAAGTAACAAGTTAAACAACTCAGAAGCAGTCATTAGCGTGGATTCGGTCTGAAGTGCAACAACTGTCATCCAACTGCACCAAGGAGTAGGACTGCTGATCATAGGCAAGTGTTCAGGCCGGCCAGAAAATCGTACACCTGATACTTATCTTCCCACTTTTGAAATCTAGTTGCATCGGCAGTGCAAGTAGCTCGGAAGGTATCATAAAAATTCAACTCTTACCATAGACTGCGCAACTCAGAATAGTACCGAGACAAAGAGAGATCATGTTGTCTAGTCACATAAAGCTTTTTCCTGAGTTTATGAACCTATGCATCATTCCCAACTTGGGAATCCAAATTTAGGCTGCAATATCTAAAAAAAAGTAACCCGAGCAATATGTGATTGCATAAAGTTTATGAGAAAAGACATTACCAATGAATTATCAAAGTTCCACTTCTTCTGAAAATCACTGGCGGTTGTATGTTATGTTGTTTCGCCATTGACGTAGCCCACATAACCACGAGAATCAATGGATAGATGACAAGATCGTGACCACAACAAATAATTGCTCCCATCAAGACAGACAGAACTCACAGGGAACGAGGGAAATGGGTATCACTACAAGTCCCATCGGTTCCAAGAGGCGGAAGTAACGTCGAACATGATGACGAAGCAAAGAGGTCAATAATCAATCACGGCCATAGACAAAAGTCTCTTGATACATCATCACAAGAACAGGGAGTCCTGTAAATCCATGCAAAAATAGATAATTCACAAAATAGGGTTTCTCAAATCTCCACCATAGTCTGATCTGAAAAACCAGCCTTAGAGAGGGCTCTCGGTGGGCTAAGGCACTACCACCGAGAGTTGCTGGCAGTGACGAACCGAGAGAGAGACATCGGAAGTTGGAGCGCAGAGAGAGAGAGAGCAACACTAGGGAGGCGGCAGCGCTATGAGAGAGAAAGGGACTCTCAAGGGCTTAGTTCCCAAGGCGGATCTCTGCTCTGATACCATGTTGAAAGGAATAATTAACTTGTCTCAAATGACAGAGATCATGCTTCATTTATAGAGTAAAAGGAATGAAATAAAGAAACGTAAAAGAAAGAACACAAAAGGAAAGTAGATAAGGTAGGTGAGGAGTGAGTCAATACTCATATCCCCACATACATCGAACCTGGACAAAAACCATAATCCCATATTACAACAATATGATATACAGATGTGTCCACATGTCAAATTTTCTACAGTTGCCATCCTGCCATCCTGGACCCCAACACAAGCATATATTTTCTTGTTATGTAGGATATGCTTAACTTCTTCCAAACAGTCAAAAGCTTTAGATTGCTGTTGCATAATCCCTCATTCCAAAAGCTTCCATGCCTCTTTAGCAGCTTAATTTGTGAATGAATAACAAGAATATTTAATATAGAATCATGTAGGCTGAGAAGTCAAGGTTCATCATAGTTGTCATGGAGACACCTAGGTGTCCAAGCGAGTTTTCATCCCCCAGGCATTTAGTCACCTTATTGTATCACGCCTTGCATATTTTTTTATAATTTATGTCATTTGTATCATTCAAATTGGATGTATAAAGTATTAAAGTACATATATGCACCTTAATGAATGAAATCATGCTTATACTCCCCTTCTGTATAAATCGTTAAGATGTACTCTTACAACGCCTTGGCTCCCAAGCACCCCTCCAGCACCTTGGGTTGCCTTGGCACTTTGACAACTATAAGGTTCATGCTAAGAGCACGATACACGAAGCAGCAGTCCAGTCGACATCTTTCCCTCCTCATTTTAGTAGCTCATCCACCATCAAATTTGCCAATCCATGCATAATAGGACAAAAGGTTAATGGCCGTTGTCATAAGACCATGGACCCCCCCTCCTTCCCCACCCCTGCCCCGGGCTGGTTCCCCTTCCCTTGAAGAAGGTAACATTAGGGAGATTCCGAAAATCCCTGCTTCTGTTCCAGGTTTGGGTAAGCCCTGTAGTAATGAAACAAAGAGCCAAATTCCATGTATTTAATTTATACAAAATTTACAAAGAATTTAGACAGGGCATCAAGCCATCATACGATGACTGCATGGACAGATGCCCACGAAAAAACCTAGGAACCTTGTTGGCATGATAAGCCGCATAGGGATCATAAAGGTCCCAGGTGGATTCCCAATTAATGCTATTACATAGAACGCACTATAGCAAAATAAAATTTTCTAAAATAATACCAAAAAATAAACCGTAGAGTATTACATTTTAAATACAGCTGCCTAGTCATATTATGTGGCTGATAGGAAAAAAGGTACAACCTAAAATACTTCATATGAAGTTGAAATATACGTATTTTCATTTGCAACAGCTGACAAATTGAGTCATGAAGTACATATTAAAGATGATAACACCCAATTCACAATTTTTCTTTTCTGATAAGTCTGAACATATATGATTTTTCTAGAATTCCTCCACTACAAGTTTACTCAACTGAAGACATGGCTATGATTAGGTTTGATTGAAAACTCAATTAGGATAGCCAACCCAAAGTAGTTGGGAAAAGGCTGGATGAAACAATTGTTTAAGCATGTAAAATTATGTATATATTTCTTTCAACAAGAAGATTAGTGCCAAACCACATGTAATTTAATGCCTTTCATTGAAGTTACTTTAGCGATGAATTAAATTAAGAAGGGATTACTTACCTCTAGATTTTGTGACAAGTTCAACCCACTGGCATTGAGAGTACGAACTCTATGGCCCCTAAGATCCAACCTCTGAAACAACAATAATATTAAATTAAATATGATAAAGGAAATATCTCCAATAAGATATATTTCTTCAACTCCTACGCAGAAAACTGAATTTTATAGAATTTTTTTTTTTTTTTTTTGATGAATTTATAGAATTCAGGCATGATAATTTATGAAAAATGATTATCAAAAAAACCAAACTTAAAATCCAGGAATAAAATTTTTTTTATTTTTTTTTAATGAGAAACCAGACGCGTATTAATAAACAAGGTACCCGAATCAGGATTTTCAAGGATAATAATATATGAGAGAACAAAAAGCACGCCTTGCAATCCAATTTTAGCAACTTGCTCAATATTCACATGTTTACATAAGAAGCTTCGGATGATCAAAAGATATTCAAAAGAAAGTGGAAACCGAAGAAGAAAACTTGGAGGAGAATTCTATTTTCCTCTTAAACTGAATTAACCTTTTGTTTTTCTTTTTCTTTTCATGGTGGCGAGCGGACCCAAATACACACAAAAGATTGGTTAACAAACAATAGGCACTTCAACAAGTTTGCAAACCACAACGCTTACCACGTCATCACCGCCTTTGATCTCGACCTGTGGAAGCACTACGAAGCGAGAATCACGACTTTCTGGAGTTGATGCTTTCCTTCGACCAGATAATGAAGAACCCCGATCTACTGATGCTGACAAAGACCCAAACTTTGATCCACTGGTAACTGAAGGTGAACGAGTGGATGGAGAGGAAACCTTAGAAACACTTCTCCTGAGGATGCTGCTGCCACTACTATCCAAGGACGACGAAGGAACCCTCTTTGAAGAAGAAAGCGATAACGACGACCTAACAGAGGACTTTTTAACATTATCTTGCTTGATTGGATCAGATTTTGGGGACACTCGGGAACTCCTAGCAACCGATGAAACCGGAGATTGCTTCTTCGTCTCAGAAACGCTTCCTGGACTGGAAGCTTTAGCGGCAGGTGAAGGCAGCGAAGCTCGCCTAATTTCTGTGAGTGAGCGCCTTAATGGTTTTGAAACTGAAGGAGTAGTACTTTTTCGTGAGACTGAAATTACGTTGTCCGTTCTCTTAGTTACTAGGATTGACTGCTTCTCCGGCAACCCACCAATGCTATTCCTCCTCTTTAATGGAGCCGAAGAAGCTGCATTTGAAGTAAGAGAAGACCTAGTTACAGTGGATTTAATGCCATTCGCACTAGAAGAAATGCTGGTTTCTTCCACTCTTTTTCTTCCCAATGACGCCAGTTCTGAAGCCCTAGTTGCCGGCGTAACACCAGGCTTGGCAGTTTTCGAAGATCTCTTAACACTTTCAACCGAACTAACAGAAAAATGCTTTGAATTTTGATTCTTTCCCACTTCACCTTCACCATTGCTCACAGGTTGACTCTCCATGTAGACCCAAACCACTAGCTCCGCTTCCACTGTACGACGGTACTGCAGAAAACTAAAAAATATTAATAATAATAGTAATAGCTCTACAAAATTAAGCACATTTTGCACTAACGATGCTAACAGCAAATCCAAGACCCCCAAAAACCAGTTAAAGTTATTAAGGACAACTGACTCTCCGCCAATTTCACAGATCAAGTTGGAACAGACGAGAAATGCAGGTTATGAACCAGAAAGCAAGAAAACTAGGCCGATCTAAGTAAACAAAAAATGCGAAGCAGGAAAACCGGAAATGCAACTCATATTGAGAAAAGATCATCATTCTTACCTTTAGGCTTCCGAATATCTAGATCCTCTGAACGTTAAGACTATAAATCCTCCATTCTTTTAAATGTCATGGCCCATCAGAGTATGAAAAAGTGAGATTTTCAGATAATGCAAGCGAAAGCACAGTAAGAGAGAGAAGAAGAAGAAGAAGAAAATGTCAAAATTTAGTAGTTGGATCAGATAGGACCGCTGGATAAACGAGCAAAGCTCCCTCAAATCACTCTGCAACTGTGTAGAGTTCTTTATTGAGAAAAAAGAGTCAGTGAGCAAAAATGGAAAATATTTGGAGACAAGAAAAAGCGGGAGTGTAAAATGTAAAAAAGACGGTTACGTCGAATTTACCATAATGTCCTTATAATGTTTATTTCACTTAAATACCTTATGAAGGTTATTTGCTCCCCGTTCGATGAGAGCGGTCTCACGTGAGGTCCGTTCTTCCGGACAAAATTTTTTAGCAAATCAAGGAATTCGTTTCGCATTCGCTCATATGGAATCTCGTTTCAACAAAAACAATATTATTAAAAATAATAAAACCCAAAGGGAATTTGTGAATCCGTTGGAGGAGGAGTATAATCCAAATTGACAGACACGACAGTGGATTTAGTTGGTTTCAAGATTGGAATGAATTGAGTTTCGAACTTGAGCTAAACCAATGTCGGTTAGATGTCGACATCTGTCATTTTGTCCAATCCAACAGTATGAGAGTTAATGTACGGAAAAATTAAAAAAAAATTATAAAATAACTCAACAATTCACATACCGTTGGATCGGGCGGAGTGACAGATGTGGGCCATCCAGGTGACACTGACAAGTCTCAAGTTCATTTCGAACTTGAGACGATCCAAATCCCACGAACATGGGCAGAAGGAAATTTCATTAGTACCATATGTGGGGGGAGGGGATTCGGCATACCAAAGATTTTGAGGGCGGAGAGAGATGGGCAGTGAGTGGGTCATTTCAATCGGAGGCAGGGGTTGGACCATCGATGGCTATCAACCACATCTGATCTAGAGTTATGTAAGTTTTATTGACTTTCAAATGACGTTGCAAAAATGGGGTGGAATCAGGATCAGGTTCATCGATTGGGATTCGAATTAGGTTATTCATTCAATCCAATGTTAATTCTAATTGGAAACAACTGATTCACCTAATTCGATACTAATTTCTGAAAACATGGCATTAACAAGAGAATCCGGCGGCTCCTCTTTTGTCGCGGCTTTGACATAAGAGGCGCCAGCCTCCACTCAATGCCTGACCACCTGGACACTCCAAGATCTAAGAGTAACAACGAAGATAGAACAGGTTAAGTTTGTTGGAGAGACAAACAGCATATCAAAATTTTGAAATTGAAAATGTCAGTTGGTGGAAGTAACCCACTGAAACCTCAATCGATGAAAGGGAGTTATGATTAGTATAGAAATCGTCTCTTGCCTGAGTTTGAGCGGGAGACTTGGCGGCCCGGATGGATGGCCGCCACCTGACTCTCGGGTAGATCCGAGCCCTCCATCCGAGCCGACACCCGAGCTAACAAGCGGAGCCGACATGGGTGTCGGCTCGGATCCACCAGAGAGCTAGGTGGCGGCCATCCATCCGGGCCGCCAAGTCTCCCGCCCAAACTCAGGCGGGAGAGGATGTGTAACCTTATGATTATGAACATTTTTTTTTTTCATTGATATCATTATAATGACAAAATTCCCTCACAAAGACTTTACTTTTTGGTAACCTTGATGCATGAATTTGTAAGATATATATGTTTTTCATTGTCCATTCTCATCATCAAATTATTTAGGGGATGCTTAAAAAAAATTATAATAAGAATGATTGGAGGGACTTCATACAATGTTTCCAATACAATGAAAATATGCAAATTATTATACATTAATTTTTCAAATATCATAACGTATTTATTCAACTGTCATGCGAATAGATGATAGTCTATTCCAACAATTGAATGAAGAGGACATGATATATGTCAAATTTCATAGTCTAGATCCCTAATTCAATCAAATACATCCCATCATGTTGACATGCATTATATGTATACCCATGCATGTGTATTAATACTTTAAAAGTTACTTGCATTCTTCAACTTTAAGCAATAAATAACATATAATTTTAGATTTTAAAAATAAATGAGTGGCTTTGATTTGTCTTGTAATTTTCAGTTATATCACATTCCATTGGTACGTGATACTATTCTATGAAAATAACCTTGTAAATTTAGCATGGTTGGTTAGATGTCTGACCATACAGCATAAGCACCTTAGAGATCATGGGTCGACTCTCATGTCTTCACAGTGTGCAGATTGCACCCCCCTTAATTATTTCCTTTCCTCCCAATAGTTATAGGGCCAATATGGTGGGGACATGTGGTTGTTACAAAAAATAGGTACCAATTTACTAAATCCTTGGTTGTAGAAACCCATGGGGAGTAAGACGACAAAAAAAGAATGAGAAAAAGAAGACCTCTGCATGGAGCTTGCACCTACATCTGAGAAGGCAAAATGACCACCCCACCCCTTTAAAGTGAAACATCTCACCCATGTTTGATGCCCCCCACACTTACTCCCATTGACCTTAGCACTGGTACGGCGATGCAGTCTGGCAGCAATCAATCGGATCCAAATCGTCTCCTGCGGCAGGAGGTTCCTGCCGCAGATCCAAGGGCCTGGGTTCGATCTGGTCGCCTGCCAATACATTGGGGGGTGGGCCGGCTGAAATCCGGCCCTTGACAGGCGGCAGTACCGCAGGAGAGGATTTGGTTGCCAATCAACCTCCTAGAAACATTAAAATGACCTAAGAGGCAAACTTGCTCTATATGACAAAGGTTGATCACAATGTAAGTCAAACTGGGAGCCACGTTGTCTCACCATGTACAACTGGTTATGAGTATGATTTTTCATATCGTTAAAGGACCATATGAGCTAATTTTACTAGGTTCATGTATCTCAATATTGACTCTGTTTGGCTGGGCTGCAAGGGAATTTAAGGGGAGTGGAAGTAAAATTTTCATACTTAAAAACGAAATTTTTTTAATCAATAAATCACATATTATCACATGATTATATAACTAACTCCAAATCACTAAATATTTGATTTTTAAACTCACATTTATTTCATTCAAATCTCTTGCATTTGATGAATAAAGTAAAAATTACATAAAAAAGTATCACTATTAAACATGGTAATAAATTTACGTGGTTTATGCAATCATGTGAGGCAATGGCTATAAATATTTTATTTTTAAATCTGGAAATTTTTACTTCTTGTCCTTTTAATTCATTTTGCAATCCAATTGAATACATATATATATAAAACATACTGATAATTTAACAACCAATTGGGATTTTTTTTTTCCGGTTGAACACCAATTGGGATACTGATAATTTAACAACTAATTGGGATTTTTTTTTTTTTTTGGTTGAACACCAATTAGGAATTTGGAGTTGAAAGTGAAAGGACAAAATGACAAATAGACAAGCGGTTGACCGACAAAATGTCCCACTGTATTGACGTTCATTATATTGTTTCACGGATCTGGCTCTTCTCCAGTCCAATGATCTCAAGGTAGTGATCCAGCAGCTGGAATCAGTTCGCACATATACTAAGACATGGGTATACGTGTGGAGTAAACTCTAACCGTTGGATCACTCTTTGAGGGAACGTTGAACTTGAGACGATCTTTGTGTTTCACGCACTCTTTATTCAATATACCCCACTAAATACTGCATTCCTACTGTCATTCTATAGTCCGAATGGACATTTTTTTCTTTCTCCAAATTGCCCACTCCTCCTCTCTTATAGGACGATGAATTAGAAGGGTGAAAAGATCATTCAGCAACGAGATATTAAAATTCATCACTGTCGCTTTCAATTGGCTCATTATCAAGTATAAACCACTTCAACTATTCCTATTGTGAATTGATGAGGACGTTTAGACAATTACGTCCTCCAATATATGATGACCATTTCACTGGATCCGCATCGTCTCCTCCTAGTGGTCTGGGAGGATAGTGACAACCTTCTTTGGATGGTTACCACGTGGCTCTTGGTGAATCCGAGACCCACGTTCGAGCCGACACCCAGCTGACAAGCCAAGCCGACAGGAGGGTGTCGGCTCGGATGTGGGTCTCGGATTCACCGAGAGCCACGTGGCAACCATCCGTCCTCCCAGAATGACTGGGAGGAGACGATGTGAATCCCCATTTCACCACAGCAGGAGTTACCGTAGAGTAACCAACGATCTTCTAGTTTTTTTTGGTAATAGAAATATGGGAAAAGGATTTATATGCTGCCGGTGTACTCGGGGATATACAAACTAACAAGGGAAACAAGAATACAGGGAGAATGCTAGCCAGGATTTTAAGGAGGAGACAGAAAAGAGGAATGTGAGGGGAAAGTATACAGTGGTAATATGTAATTCTTTTTTCGCCCAGAAATATTCTATTGGGTAAGGAGAAAGCTTCCCTTGACCTAATTTGAAGAGAAGGGAAGCATCAACGGCGCAGTGGCAGTTAGAGGCTTGATAATTCTTGTGTAAATCCAAGGTCTCAGGTTTGGGTCCTACCCCCTATTAGATGTCCCACCCCTCAAGAAGGGCCACTCCCTTAGGCGTCCAATTCCATCTCCTGGCCACAAGATGGGCACTGTAGCACCCCAAAAAGAAATGTAAAGAGAAAGCAACCGAATAATGATAAATAGTTTAACCCACACATTGACGAATAATGATAAATACTGGAACCCACACATTGATCTATGAACTACTGCAAAAACTTTGATAGATCTCCATCCAACCACCAAAATTGATGGATGAAAAGGTTCTCTCTCCATCTTGGTTGTTGTCGATGGATTCCACTAAGTACTCCAGATGATGTCACGTAGCTACAATACAAACAAATCAGTGAGGTAGGTGGGTTTTACCTTGTTGTCATTTCGATGCCAAAGTCAATAGGTTTCCAAGACAACCAGAATGAAACTCTTAGTGAGACACCAGAGTTCCTTTAAGAGTAGGGTAACTAAGGTATAGGAGTTTTAAAAGTCTCTCTCTTTTCCAGTGGGGAAGATGAATAGTAAAATGGGGTATGTAAGAAAAATACTCAGAGTTCAACTCAGCAGAGTAACAATACTTCAGAATGGAAATTTTCAAATCCTTTTGCAATTGGTAATTCTTCAATATTTATAGAACCATGGTGAAATTTCTCGCGCAAGCTTCCCCACCTACCATCATCTCCATCATTTGTCAAACAAAGAAGAATAAGATAGATGAGCTACGACCCTTTAGGGCGGCACATATACGTTTTGTCTACTTCCTACGACCCCCTTTCGACCTGTTTCGACCCTCTTTATGTCCACGTCAGCTACTTCCTCTATCATCTAGGGCTGCCGGCTCCCATTTATCGAATATAAATCATACTTTCTGCTGATTTGGTTCCAAATATGGTGATGTGGCCAGTCAAGTTAGCACATCTTGCATTTATGGTTATTGTCGGCATTTATAAACATTAATGACAATGCATTTAATATCTAGCTACTCTTTTCTGCCCGTCTCATCAACGCTTTCGTGCCCAGGGGGGTCGAATAGGATCTTTTCCCTCCAGCTATTGTCATAATGGATTTTTCCTAGTTCTTTCGCATCATACTTAGATGAGTGCCATGCATAATATCTTGAATACACTTTTCTGATCCCTCATCAACAGTCAAACTTTTTTATCCTTTACCAATGGTCTGATTTCAACACAATCTTATTTTCCCCTAACAATGGCCGAAGGAAAACCATCCCCATTGCAAAAGGTTGAGTATTTGTTGCACAACATGAAAAGTAAAAGAGCACAGGTGGATGATTCACCATGATTCACCATTTAACTAGATGATCTTATTTAATGGATGTCTCTATCTAAAATAAAAAAACAAAAAGGTTAAGGGGAAAATATTGTTGTAACCAAAGTTGATGAAAAAGAAATTATAACCTTCATTTTTATTTACTTTTCTAGCCATTTTAATATAATTTTTTTTTAATGAGGGAAAATATGGCCGTTTCACATGACATATGTATTCAAAAAAAATTTAAGATAAAACAGATTTTGAAAGTGATATAATGATAATTCACTTTCAAAGTATGTATTCAAAAAATATTTTATGCCAGCGTTTTTTTTTTTTTTTTTTTGACAAAATGAAAGAAATTTTTTTGATGGAATAAAGTAAAAACTTCTTAAAAGGGAGAAAGATCGCTACTCGACAGATTTTAAGATAGTTCATTTTATTGTTCTATGTGAGGGGGCACAAGAAGACGATGTTAGGCAATCATATATCCTTCTCCCCATTTAAAATAGCATAATGATTGGTATTTTTAATTTCACCCAAAAATGCCCAAATCATTACTCAAACTTAAATGGCCCCACCAAACAACCCACATAAAAGCTTCATTATTGGAATCTTAGTAAATAAATTAACCTCACAAGTGACACTGAGAAAAGTCTCTCTTTATGAGGTTCTCGTCAATGCTTTATATTTTATTAAATCTATTTTTCAGAATGTATTTTACTTTGGGATAGCAATTCCTTTCGAAATGAGCCTGACAACTCTTTTTGTTTTTATGTTGTTATAAAGAATAAGAATATCAACCTTGAATTCATTCTGACAAAAAAAGAAAAAGAAAAACAATAACTCCTTAACTTCATAAATCTTTAAGACTATAGTTTAAAGGATTCAAATCGTCTCATCCCTGCACTTCAGGGAGGAGATGCGGCGACCTCATTGGATGGTCGTCATGTGAGGGTCAGATGAATCGGACCCCTCCGTTTGAGCCGATACTCTCTTATTGACTTGGCTTGTCGGCTCGAACGGAGGGATCGGATTCATCCGACCCCCATATGGCGACCATCCAGTGGAGTCGTCGCCCCTCCTCCCGACCCTTTACTTGAATTATTTAAAGTCAAAGCTTGAAATATAATTGTCCATTACAATATTTTTAAAGAAGGGAAAAATCCAAAAAGATTATCAAAGCCATCAAACAAGGGTACAAGGTGTGTTCCCCATGTTTGACTAAATTAATAGGTCCAAATTACCAACGATACCTAGAGTAGTTTCAAATGAAGCCATAGATCAAACCTTTATTTTGAATCTTATATTTTAAGGGCATGTTTGATAATTCTTTCAATTATTAATCTCATTGATTTTTATTTCTTGAGAGTAATATGGGAGTGGAATATTATTTGGTAAAATTGGTCCAATCCCATGTTTCAAATTAAAATCTTCTGGTCTAAGATGGATTCCCATCTCTATTTTTCCAAAAATTCTGACAGGATATTAGAAACGAGCTCACTATGTTTCATTGACTTTTTTAAATTTGGTTCTCTACCTCTTATTTTGAATAGGATTAACTTATGTCTCATTCCAAAAGTTACACAACCAAAGACCATGGACCAGTTTAGACCTCTCAGTCTTACGTAATATTAGCATAAAAATTATTTCAAAAATTATGATGGGTCTATTTGGGAGATATTATTTCAAAGACCCAATTGGCTTTCATTCAAGAGAGAATGATTTCGGACAATATCCTAATGGCGCATGAAACATTTAATTATATCAAGAAGCAAAAAAAGAGTAAGTATACTCTTATAGCCTTGAAACTTGACATGCAAAAAGCCTATGACCGGTTAAAATGGACCTTTATTGAGATTGTTTTGAGGAGATTGGGATTTTTTCACACTTGAGTCAATCTTGTTATGAAATGTATTACAATAACCTCTTATACCATGAATAAATGGCGCTGAAAGAGGCTCTTTCTCTCCATTCAGAGGAATTAGACAGGGAGACTCTTTATCTCTTACCATCTTTATTTTTTGTGCTCATGCTTTATCTTCAATTATAAATGACGCTCAAGCAATGGGTACCATTAAGGGTATAATGATTAAGAATATAATTCTTCCATGGACACATCTCTTATTTGTTGATGAGTGTCTGTTATTTCTCAAATTAAAATGAATGAAGTTTGCTTTTTGAAGGCTTGTTTGGAATATTGTAGGGCCTCGAGTCAATGCATCAACTTGAAGAAGTCTTTTATTGCTTTCAACCCTAATACTCCTATGAAGTTTAGAAGATGGTTCTCCCGCATTCTAAAAAATATACCATATGGTGATGAGCCTTCTAAATATCTTGGTCTCCCCAATGATTTTGGAGTTTCAAAAAAGATTATATCTTAAGAGTACTTGGAGTGGGCCCTGACTAAAATGAAAGTTTGGAAATCAAGCTTATTATCTCATGCAGGTAAGGAAGTCTTCAAATCAGTGACTTTTTCTATGTCAAATTATGTAAAGTCTCATTTTAAACTTCCTCTGCACTAAAACAATCTTATAAAAAATGCCATTGCAAACTTCTATTGGAATAATGGAAGTAGAGAAAAAAAAAATCCGTTATATCTTATGGATTTACATCGTCTCCTCCTAGTGGTTTTGAGAGGATAGTGGTAACCTATTTCAAATGGTTGCTACGTGGCTCTCGGTGAATCCGAGACCCACGTCCGAGCCGACACCCTCTGTCGGCCTGGCTTGTCGGCTGGGTGTCGGCTTGGATGTGGGTCTCGGATTCACCGAGAGTCATGTGGCAACCATCCGAGATAGGTTGCCACTGTCCTCCTAAACCACTGAGAGGAGACTATGCGGATCCATATCTTATAGGATAGATGGTCTTTTTAAGGAAAAAGGTGGTCCTGGCCTTAGAGATCCGGATCTCCAAAATAAAAGTTTATTGGCAGAATTGGCTTGGTGAGCTTGGACTAATCCAGATGCACTTTGTGTTTGATTCCTCAAAGACATATTATCCACACTTGGATTTCCTTAATGCTGCCCTAGGACATAATCCTTCTTGGGCATGGAGATGCATAATTGAAAGGAGAAATATTTTATGCCAGGGTCTTATTTGGAAGGTGGGCACTAGAAATTCTATTGAAGTGGATCCCGGATCTCAAAGATTTCATATTAAGATCCACTAAACCTTTTTTTCCTGCCAGCTAAATTATGTTTGTGATCTTATTGATCCCATAACAAGATCGTGGAAAATTGATTTGCAGTGTTCTTTATTTCAGACTGATGAAATTGGGGCAATCCAAAATATTCCTTTGAGATATTTCCCAAATGAAGAGAGGCTTGTTTGGATTGGATCAAAAGATGGCCACTTTACTGTGAAATTCACATTATTACATGCTATCAAATCTCAAAGAAGTTGAACATTCTTCCTATCCTTCTTCATCTAGAATTGAGAATTGGAGATTGGTTCCCAATAATATTTGGAATTGTAAAACTCTCCCAAAAATCAACACTTTTTTATGGCTAACTTGCACCCAAGGGGTTGCTCCAAATGAGGCCTTCATCACTGAAAAATCTCCATTGACCCATCTTGTCAATGGTGCGGGACCGCATCAGAAATGATTGATCATATTCTGCTTTTCCACCCTTTTGCTAGAGTAGTATGGTTTGGATCTTCAATGTTTTTCATTATGTTGGAATCGGTAGATATAAAAGTATGTCAATGGCTGCAATAATATTTGGAGAAAAAGTAATGACAAAGCGAATAAGCATCACAAGGAAATAAAAGGTTTAGTTTCTTTGTAAAAGCAAATTCTTCATGATATCTGCAAAAGGGACTATAAAATAAGCATTGTTTCTAGAGAATCAAAATTGATTGCAGAAAGATTTCATAAAGAAAAGGATATCCTTCTTATTCTTCATGATGTAGATGACAATGAACAACTTGATGCATTGGCCAGTGGACTCAATTGGTTTGGCCAAGGAAGCAAGGTAATTATAACAACTAGGGATGTGAATATTTTAAAGGGAAAATTTCAGCTACCATCCAAAAAGAATTGATTAAAATCACCTGCCACCCAAGTTGTTTAAAAAAAATCACCTACCACCCAAGTTAGACAAATGTTAGTTAATGGACTGACGGGAAAAAGTTGAAATTGTGTGTGGATGTTTATACGCCTTTCTTCTTCCTCTCTGTTTCTTCTTCCTTTCTTCTTTGCTCTCTCTCTCTCTCTCTTCTTGTACTCCTCCATCTTCATTTCTTCTCTTCTCTGATTTTGTTTTACCAGTACTCCAAGTCCTAGCCTTCATGGTTCTCTGTCCCTCTATTTCCTTAGTTTCCTCCTAACCAAGAACAGAGTGATTCCTGTCATAGAACCCAGTACAACCGTGGATTCTATGGTAGTCCCAACAATGAACCCTTTGGATCAGAAAAAAGATCCCTTCGGGGGAATTAAAGATGGCAAATTCTGATTTTCTAGTGCATTGGAGAAATTTGAAATACTGAAACTCCATGTTAGAATCCTATGCTATTCAACTAGAACTCCCTGTAGTTGCCATGAACCCAACATACATTCATCGTTGCATTCTTGTTTGCTCTGCTGGAAAAACGCAGAATGGATAGGAAGCTGAAGAGGGAGATCTCTCTCTCTCTCTCTCTTCTCTCTCTCTCCCTTTGCTGGAAAAGTGCTCTGGATAATGAGAGGAATTTAAAAAAAAATAAAAAATTGTCGTTTCCATACTCTCCTCTCTAAAAATGTAGCAATTCTATGAATGATTATCCAGCAAAGCTCGATCAAAGCCACAGATTCCTTTGTAGTCTTCATCTCAAGAGGAAGATCTGGGTCAGCTCCTTGAAGCTAAACTCTGTGCGGTTGAACAGAAAAGGTTATTTTAAAGTTTGTCTTCTTGTCCGATTTTCTAGTTTTTTGACCTTTTTTTTTCCAATTATTCCGGCAGTTTTCAGTTGAAGAAAGCTTCGGGTGAGACCGTGCGAGCGAAGAATCAAAGTTTCTTAAGGAAGGAATAAGAGCGAGGAGTAGAATCGGCCATGATTGTTTGGTGTTTGCAGAGGAGACAGAGATAAATAGAGATTTCGGTGAAAAAAAGGAGTTTTTTTTTCTCTTACAAAAAATGTATTATTGTCATTCTAGTATTTTCTGACGGTTGACATCAGCAACTAACGGCTCTGTTAATTGTTTTTGGGATCTTTTTGATATACATATGTCTAACTTGAGTGGTAGGTGATTTTTTTAAACAACTTGGGTGTCAGGTGATTTAATCAATTCTTTTTGGGTTGTAGCTGAAATTTTCCCTATTTTAAATATCATTAAGATAAAGATGGAAAAAATATTCAAATATACATACTTGAAGAACTGAATTTTAAGAATCTTCTACAACTCTATAGTTTGCATGCCTTTTCAAAGAACAAACCACCCTCCTGAAAATTATAAATAGCTTTCACATGAAGTTGTATGTTGTGCTGAAGAGTTACCCCTAACGCTAGAGGTGTTGGGCTCTTTCTAATAGACAAAAATGAAGAAGAATGGAAGATACATTGGAAAGATTGAAAGATATTCTCGATGACAGTGTCTTTGGAATACAAAACTATGGTGCCAAGGCCATTGGAAAATTGATGATAAAGTTAAAATAAGCTAAGTGATTGTAAGAAAACCATATTAATTTCTTGATGTTGCATGCCATTTCAGTGGATAGGAAGCAGAAGCAGCAATTTCCATGTGAAAATCCTACATATTGCATCCATTGATGGTGATGAGAGATTGAGGAAGCATTTACTTTAATAATATTACTAATATTGTTAAAACTTAAATACAATCGTATCACCACTTTGGTATCTGCTGGCAGTGGTAACAGCAACACCAACTGTTCACTATATTTTACATCCAAAACCTTTGCATTTAATGAGAAATAAAAATTACATTTAAAAATTAAAAAGAAAAAGAAGTACATACTACTTCTCTCTCTCTCCCTTGAATATAAGACTTCCTTTCTCTCTCCTCCAAGTGGCCCTCCACTAATTCTTCTTGTACTTTTCCACTAACATACAAGACTCCAAAATGCCCCACTAGTTTATAATCCTTTACCCAAATTAATATTACTAATATTGGTAAAATTTAAATACAATCATATTAGATAATGATTATAGAAGTTTTCATTTTACATTTGAAAACCTTTATTTCCTTACCCAAGGACCAAACCTGAGCCTTGAATATATCACACTTATGATCATGGTTCTAAATCTAGGTATCTAATGCAGTATTGACCATGTCCAAACCCAATAAGATCTGAATCGATATATAGATCCAATGAGAAACCAATACATTTTTTATCCTCATTAAAGTAGTATTAAAATAGGCTGGGATCGATGATCGGTCAGATCCAAAACTGAAACGAATCAGCCAATCCCATACCTGTACCTTGAACAATGCTTATGACCTAATGACTGAAGACCTAACCAGCTACCTTGTTGTAGTTCGAGGACCGGGGATTTTCTTACCCAGCGCCTAACCAATCTGATCAGCGGCTAACATTAAGGTATTGGCAAGCGTCAGATGGATCAATGTCAGCCAAGCCACCCGTTCTGATCCTGATACATGACTAGATGATGATGCGAACATGATAAATAGGGCAGTCACAGAGAGAGAGAGAGAGATGTACTTTAACAGTGGTTGGACCTACAAGTGAACCACACCCATCTGAAAAGCCATTGCATTTATGTCATAGGGCCTAAAAAATAACACAATAGATTTAACACCACAGATAATAGCCGCATTTTTTTTTTTTTGGTAGAAATTATTGCCGCATTACATATCATATGTAAAAACGCAATTTTTATGTCATAGGCCCCCAAAATAACACAAAAAAGATTTTAACACCAAAGATATCATAGCCACATTACATATCATATAAAAACACACAATTCATGTAAGAATTCACTTTGGATGCTGATGCAAAAACCATTTCACGTTAAATCATTTGGAGGTCAGATATCTCTTGGTGACATCTGATTTCAGTTTCGATCCAAAAGAGACTGCTTCATGGATTAAACCATCAATTTCTTCCTCCTTTTTCTCATAAATATAGAACGCTATGAATGCAAATGGCACTCCTGCATTGCAAGTAGATCATGGTACATAGTTAGAAGTCTAAAACTGAGACATGTGAATTTCTACACCAACAAGAATAAAAACTTGCATCGGGAAGAAGTTATTGCCCCAAGCTGTAAATATGGAATATGAATAGGTAAATTCAGATACATTCTAGGGTTAAAACATGAAAGAAATCAGAAGCTCCAGTAGGATCTTTCCAAAAAAAAACATGATATAATGGATCCCCAAAACAATTCTAGGTTTTATTGTTACAAGAAAAATTAGCCTAACTTCTGCCATAAAATAGTCTCTTTTTGGATGGAAACTGAAACCAGATATTGCCAAGAAAACATCTGGCCCCCAAATGATTCAATGAGAAATGATTTTTACATTAGCATCAAAAGCGAATTCTGATATGGACTATGTTTTTACATGATATGTAACGTGGCTGTGGTGTCTTTGTTGCTAGATCTATTCTATGTTGTTTTAAGCTCTATGACATTAATGTAATGGCTTTTCAGATGAGTGTGGTTCACTTCCAATTTCAACCACTGTTAAAGCACACGAGTCTCTCTCTCTTTTAGTTCCCATGTTCACATAGAGAGAGAGAGAGAGAGAGAGAGAGAGAGAGAGAGAGAGAAAGAGAGAGAGAGAAACCCATGTGCTTTAACAGTGGCTAGAACTGAAAGTGAAAAGCCATTACATTGATGTCATAAGATATGCACATATAGTTCTTCCTACATTGATTTGATTCTCTCGATAGATCTTGGGATCCATGTTGGATAATGTAATGGCTTTTCAGATGGGTGTTGTTCACTTCTACTTCCAGCCACTATTAAAGCACACAAGTTTCTCTCTCTCTCTCTCTCTCTCTCTCTCTCTCTTTCTCTCTCTCTCTCTCCTGATTGCCATGTTCGCATGTGAGAGAAAGAAACTAATTTGCTTTAACAATGCTTGGAAGTGGAAGTGAAACACATCCATCTGAAAAGTCATTACATTAATGTCATAAGGCCCCAAAACAACACAAACAGTAATATCATGTAAAAACATAGTCCAGATTTAGCAACACAGACACCATAGCCATGTTACATATCATGTGAAAACATAGTTCACGTCAGATTTCACTTCCGATAATGATGCAAAAACCATTTCACACAGAATCATTTGGGGCCACCTGTTTTTCTTGGCCATATCTGATTTCTGTTTCCATCCAAAAGAGACCACTTCATGGGTAAAAAGGGCATCCCAATGCATGACGCTCCCGCTACTACATGGTCTGGGGAGGGGCAGAATGTACGCAGCCCTACCCCCACAACATGGAGAGGCTGTTTCCGTAAAGATAGAAAGCTACAAAAGAAAATGGCACTCCTGCGTTGCATTTAGGTCATGGTCCCCAATCAGTTAAAGGTCTAAAAGTGAGACATGAATTCCTACAACAAGAATAAACACATGCCTCAAGATGAGAAGCTGCTATTGCCTCAAGCTGTACATATGGAATATGGATAGGAAGATTTAGATAACATTCTAGGGTTAAAACATGAAAGAAATCAAGACCAGTAGGATGTTTCCAGAAAAACATGATATCAAACATGTTATCAACTATTAGAGATGCAGGAAAGGCCTCACCAGATATTGTGGTGAATATTCTTAACTTTTTAGTTGTTTTCTCCTCTACCTATTGGTTTTTATAGATGTCAATTCTGATTTTGATCCACGATCTACTAATTTCCAACAAAAGAACACTATATATTAAATTAGGATAACCTTACAAGTTACAACAAAGACCATCATCCTAGAAGATATCTTGGACGTGAATCATCCGATAGTGGGAAGGTCCTAACTATTTTGTCTGTGTGCCACTGAACAGCTGAGGCTTGTTAGATGGTACCTTTCACTCATCCCGATGCAAGTATTACTTTAGTGTGTATATCAACATATGCCTTACAGGCTCAAAGGGAAGCAATGACAAAATAAATAGGAGTCAAACCTATGACAAATACTCTTTGAAGGGTTGTCGCTCCAAGGAAGCTGAGAATCAATAAAGAGAGAACAACCTGTTTATTTCAATTAGAGAACATCAGTATACAGAGAATTAGCAAAGCAATGAACAAAAATAAAGAAATAAAACCGGTTTCTGACTTTCTGTAGATAGAACTATCTTCAGGAACCTTTCATTTTCAACAGTTGCAAAAAATGACAGTGCAAGGGCACCTGTTTGATGGGCCCCAGAAAACCTTGATGCCAAAATAGAGGACCATACATCATGATAACAATAAAAGTGACTGCATTATTTCGATACAAAGTAAAACTGAATGCTCAAATGGTCCAGAAGAAGAATCTAAATTTTGGATACATCCTATTAGCATAAAGCTATGATATTGGGCTATTCAGTTTCAACAATGAAATATTTATAATTCTTAAGGCTTAAATAGTACAAAAAAAAGACTGTATCTGTCTACGCCAATATCTTTTTCCGGAACAAAAAAATTTGTGGCAGATTTATAGGGCATAATATCCAGTAGTGAAATATCTTCAAATATCTCATTTACTTACGAAGACATATTCCAGGAGTCAGATTCACTCACAAACCATTCCAGCATGCTAAGATCCATGTCTAGTTTGCATTAGAGTTCATCAATGAAGTAAAATGTATAGCAGCTGTGAAGAAAGTAACAACTAAATGCAAAGCAACTGTAATGAGAGCATCGATAGAACAGTATGTACCTTTGTGAATAGCATCCAATCCTTCCCTTTGCAAAGAGATATTAGAACATCAACTGCAGAGTTCCATATGGACCCTACTACAAGAGCAGAACGGTGTGCTGTTTCTTTAGGAAAGTGAAAATTGGACGCAGGGATTTTCTCGATGGTATAACCTAATCTGAACCAACAAGATTGTGCTTTTAGCATAAAGGGTACGTGCATACAATGCCTTCTCTTTAAGAAACAATATGCTTACCTTATTTCCCTATCCATCTAGAACCATCTAATTGGTTCAACGAACACCATAGAACAACCAAGCAGATGATCCTAAACTTTCAATAACTCCATTCTTTTCCAGATCAATAAAAATAAAAGGAACTTTTTGGATGGTTAGGATCATATGTATCTTTTTACGTAATTATTGCCATTAGTGGCACAGTCTGAATTTTTTTTTCTTTAGGCGGGTGTTGGAGGTGTTGGTCTTTACCAACTGAGCTAACCCCTTGGGGTTGTGGCACAGTCTGGATTGATAAACTGACCCACTACTGATAATGTTTGGTAATGAAGCAAGACCAAAGAAGTTACAGATTGGCAGCAAAAGTATAAACATGGAGAGTAAGCATACATTTTTGCCGGTAGAAGGCCATGGGCAAACAAGAAGAGCGATGCCATCATAAGAAGCTGTGAGACTGCAGTGATGATGGTATATCCAGACGCGATGAAGTAATGATAGAAGGCGATCAAGACTAGTACTGCCGTAAGTGAGAGTTTTTTATCTTTCCAGAGAAGTGTTTGGGCAACTGCAAGATGTAAGTGGCACATTAACACTCATATCAATAAATTTCAATAAAAGATTGGCTTTATCTTTATTCTAAAGTCCCAAGTTTCATTCTCATAGTCTTGGGCTCTATTCAGGTCTAAACCAATATATTTTCATGCAACGTGTGTGAAACATTTCAGTAGTGTGCTAATCTACTAGCTCTCTGACATTTCAGTTTCAAGGTCACTTCATACCATTTAACTATACTGCCACTGAACACTAACTGAAAATGTAAATTAGTAGGTCCCATTATCACTGAACCTTGACCCAAGTATACACTATTGGATGACCCAAGCACATTGTTTAGAGCTTTGTCTTTAAGCCCTCAAACTTGTTCCTTATTGACCAGCCAACTGAGATCGTCAAACTAGTCTAAACTTGGAGCATGGTCCCATGGAAGCAGTAAGTAGCTGAACTGCTGGAGCATGATATACACTTGAATGGACTAAAAAAATGTGCTATCAAGTACAGTCCTGAGTTTGATCCTGGAAAACAAATAAAAGTTCAAAGGGAAATAAGGAAGACCTAAGGATTCTATACCCTTTCCACTTCCAAGATATATAAAAGCTTTAGATCTTCTAGGCCGACAATCAGCTCTCAAGTGTGCATATGATTCAATTGTCCTCCTCAGGCCCTCCTGCAATCATCAGTAGAAAAAATTATTAGATCATACAAATAATAAGCCCATATCACCCATTTAAAAACATCACCAGCTATCTTTCATGCTTATGCACCAACCAGTCAATGCACTCCATTGATAGGGCTTTCATATTGGGAACTCACTCTTGCATGTGTCACAGCATGCAAGAGAAAATCAATAAGACTGAGCTAACACCAGTTGTGACATGATTGGATGACATGTTATTAACAGTACAAAAATGTACTTTAACGTGGACATTTCTTTTTCTTATTACATTACTCTGTCACTAGGTTTTGTCAGCCCTCATTTGATTGACGGTTTAACCTATTCCTTGCTTTAGACAACACTGATGCTGCCATTTCGAAATCAAGGAATATTCGCCTGAACAGTTCAGCTTACATCTTGTTCAACCAAAACAAGTTTAATGTTTAGGAAGAAAGTTGCTTTTGATCAGGTAATCCTAACCATTTTGCCAGTGTAATGAACCTCCAGTTTCTTATTGACCAAAAAAAAAAAAAACCTATATTAAGTGAGCTGGGTTCCAGCATACCTGTACCAGGAATTCATCCCATCACACCCTTAATAAGTAGCAGATGTCAGTTTGGTTGAGATCCGAATTTGGTGGATCATTGTGCACATCAACATCTATCCATGATAAAAAAAAATTGAGAAATATCTCCAATACCTTCAATCATATTAAGGGAGTTGAGCGCCAGCATGCCCATACTAGAGACCTATTCCATCATGTCATCAATAACTGCCTTTGGTTCATGCCCAAATTTGGATGACATATTGTCCACATCATTCTCTATCTATTGCATAGTTTTGTCATGGTGTCAAGGCCCCCAAAGATAAATTTATATTCCAGGTATGATTCCAGTTTCCAGATACGCTTTGTTCCATCTCCTAAGTCTGGGGCCTGGGTACCTCGATACATAAGGCGTTACCGGTTGCCTTGGGCATCAAGGCATGCCTTTTTGCCTTGGCATTCTGTGGTCAAAATCTCAGACCAATTTGGCATCCCCATGTGTAATTACAGAGGTTAATTTTTTTTGAAAAGACTATAAGATAACGGGAAACATTGGAAAAATATTGTAATACTGTAAAAGAGAAAAAACCAAAGAAAGAGACCAATAGAAAGGAGAGAAATGGTGGAGAGGGGGAGAGATTGATTGTGTTTATCTCCCCCTATCCCTCTACTAATTATAATCAATTAGGCAGCCCATGTACAACTATCGACAGTCCATATACAGCTGTATATACAGTCAATATACTGCTGTCCATGTACAGTCTATATACAGCTGTCCATATACAGTCAATGTACTGCTATCCATGTTCAGTCCATATACAGCTGTCCATATACAACCAATGCACCACTAAGACACACCTAAGACCTAGTCATCATAAGACAAAGAAAGGAAATATTAAAGATTGTAATCTTAACACTTCCCCTCAAGCTGGGGCATATGTCATCGAGACCCAGCTTGGAACACTGGAGAAGAAAAGTTTCCTTGAACAGAGCTTTTGTAAACATGTCACCGAGTTGAGAACTGGAGCGAGTAAATGGGGTAGAGACCACTTTACGCATTACAACATCCCGAACAAAGTGGCAGTCAACTTCTATATGCTTGGTCTTTTCCTTGAACACTGGATTACTGGCAATGTGAATAGCTGCTTGATTATCACAATACATAGGAATAGGTTGAGTGATTGGAAACCCCAGTTCACCCAAAATATTATTCACATAAGTTTTGCAATAGTTTAAGCCATAGCCCGATACTCAGCCTCAGCACTGGATCAAGCAATAGTAGTTTGCTTTTTGCTGCGCCATGTGATGAGGTTCCCTCCAAGGAATGTACAGTAACCAGTAGTTGAACGTCTATCATTATCAGCCTCAGCCCAATCAGCGTCAAAATAACCACAGAGTTCAATGTTACTATGAGACCGATAAAGTAACCCTTTAACGGGAGCACCCTTGAGATATCGTAATATGCGACATGCAGCTTCCCAATGAACTTGTTTTGGAACCTGCATAAATTGACTAACGACTCCCACAGCATAGGATATGTCAGGCTTGGTGATAGTAATATAAAGTAGCTTGCCAACAAGACGACGATACTGATGGACATCTGCATAATCCTCCCCATCACAGGTAGCAAGTTTGAAATGAGGAATAGGAGTGTCAATTGGTTTACACTCAAGCATACCAGTGTCAGTGAGGAGATCAATAATATACTTTCTTTGGGAGAAACTAACACCTTTGGGGCTTCGAACTACTTCAATGCCAAGGAAGTAACGAAGCACACCCAAATCCTTCATCTGAAAATGTTGATGGAGATAGGCTTTCCTTTCATCAATACCCTGTAAGTCATCTCCAGAAACAATGATGTCCTCAACATAGACCGCAAGGATAACTACCTTGGAATTGCGATGACGAACAAAAACAGAGTGATCAGTATAACAAGGTGTGAATCCATAATCAACCACAACCTTAGTAAACTTGTCGAACCATGCCCGAGGTGACTGTTTTAATCCATAAATAGCCTTATGGAGCTTACACACTCGAGTGTCCCCCTGAGCAATATACCCCGGAGGTTGCTCCATATAGACCTCCTCCTGTAAGTCTCCATATAAAAAGGCGTTATTGACATCTAACTGAAAAAGAGTTCAATCCAAATTGATGGCAAGTGAGATAAGAATCCAAAAAGAAAATAAGCCGAGCAAGGGGTGAAAAAGTTTCAAAATAATCCACTTCATATGTTTGAGTAAACCCTTTTGCAACCAAGCGAGACGCTCCACTGATCCATTAGGATTATATTTCACAGTAAAAATCCACCTACAGCGAACCACATCCTTCCCCAGGGGCAATTCCGTAAGGGACCAGGTATTCCGTGAAAGAAGAGCATTCATCTCGGCATCCATAGCCTTTTTCCACTCAGGTCGGGATAATGCCTCAGTATGAGAGGTTGGAACATCTGTATGAGCTAAGGCATAGGCAAAGTTTTGGTCCAACACAGGAAGGTGAAAAGTAGAGACATAATGAGCCATAGGATATAATGGGAACCGAGTGCAAGAGCGTGTACCTTTCCGTAATGCAATTGAAAGATCATCCGACGAAGGCTGCGAGGAGGATGGGGCTGACACTGGAGTGACGACTGGCACCTGATCAGGGACAACAACTGCATTCCGACGACGTTGATATACCTGTAGTGGGGCCTCAACAGTAGTTGACTCAGGGGCGAGAGAGGAAGGCAAACCAGGATCCTGGATTAAGACCAGAACTGGTGGATCGGGGTATGGAACAGGGTAATAGGGTGTATGTTCAAAAAAGGTGACATCAGCACTTACCACTTGGAGCCTTGTCTGAGGGTCATAACAACGACACCCCTTTTGAGTGCGAGAGTAACCTATAAACACACACTTGATAGCACGAGGTGATAATTTATCAAGTCCAGGACGAAGGTCGTGTATATAGCAGGTGCATCCAAAAGTACGAAGAGGGATGACAAACAGTGGAGATGATGGATAAACCAAAGATATGGGAGCTTGATTTTGAAGAATTGAAGACCGTATGCGATTTATCAAGTAGCAAGCAGTCAACACAGCATCACCCAAAAAATAGCAAGGCAAATGCATATGAAGGAGAAGAGAACGAGCAACCTCTAATAAGTAGTGGTTTTTACGTTCTGCAACTCCATTCTGTTGAGGAGTGTAAGAACAACTAGTCTGATGAACCTTTGGATGCACAAAATAAGGAGATAGCAGTCTGAGTGTATTCAAGAGCATTGTCAGATCGAAAAATCTTAATGCTAATATCAAATTGATTCCTTATTTCGGAATAAAATTGTTTGAATATAGAAAGGAACTCAGAGCGATCCTTTAGCAAATATAACCAAGTAGTTCTAGAGTAATCATCCACAAATGTGACAAAATAGCTAAAACCAGAACGACTTTTGACCTTAATGGGACCCTAAATATCAGAATGGACTAAGGAAAAAGGAGTTGTACTTCTAGGTATATCACGTGACGGGAAAGAGGAACGGTGGTGTTTTCCTAATTGACATGCCTCGCACTCAAGTGTATTGACATTTTTGCAACCAGGAACCATGAGTTGAAGGTGAGAGAGAGAAACATGACCCAACCAAACATGCCAAAGCATTGGTGAAACCTTAGTGGTAGTAAGTGCAGCGGTAGAGGATGGGATGGTGTCTAAGTAATACAGTCCGTCCTTCTCATGCCCCCCACCAAGCGTCGCCTTCGTCTGAAGATCTAGAAATACACAACAGGTAGGGAAAAAGGTGACGGAACAATTTAAGGTTAGCCAAAGAGCTAACGGATAGTAAATTTATGGGTAGACGAGGGACATGAAGCACAGATGAAAGAGATAAACTAGGGGATAGAGAAACAGTTCCTTACCAAAAACATTGGTAGCGGAGCCATCAGCAAGGTAAACATTGGACGGTTGCATAGAATGGGTAAAAAAAGAAAATACAGATGACTTACCAGTCATATGAGACGAGGCTCCCGAGTCAATAACCCAAGGAGTAAAGGCCATAGATGCAAAGAAGGCAGCATTACCTGTATGCGCCAAAGTAGTAGTGGGTGGAGCATTGCCGTGAGTATCAAACTGATTGAGGCAAGCCAACAGATTATGAAAATCATCCTTGGATATGTAATAGTGGAAGAGGAACCTCCATCAACAAAAGGGTTAGGTGCGAGGGTATCACTCTAGGATGTAACAACACCGGCTACCTGAGAAGGAGACCTTGAATTCCATTAAGGAGGCTTACCATTTTTCACCCAACAGCGATCAACAGTGTGGTTCTGTTTACCACAATAAGAACAGATACGCATTGAAGCATCACTTCGACCACCACGACCTCTGCCAGAGCTACCACGACCTTGGTTGCTATTAGAAGTGAGCAAGGCAGAGTTGTCATTGGTAGTAATATTGTTGGACTTGGAGAAATTAGGGTTGACAATACGCTGAACACGGCAGAAGGCCTCATTCAAGTTCGGAACTTTATCTCCAGCAAGCAATTGGCTTTTAAGAGGTTGCAACTCAGAACTGAGACCAAACAAAAATGTTGCCACCTGAAATTTTGCACGCTGAGCCTTCAAAGTATTGAGGTCAGTAGTAAGGGGCTGATGGACATTCAGTTCTTCCCAAATTCCTTTGAGAGAGCTATAAAATTCTGAAATAGACCTGTCTCCCTGTTTACAATTGAATAGACGTTCATATAAGTCATAAACCCGAGATAAGTTTGTATCTTGAGAGAAGCTCTTCTGTAAGTCATTCCAAACGCCCTTCGTTGTTGTGTAAAACATGACATTGGTAGCCACAGAAGGTTCCATACTATTAAACAACCAAACCATGACAGTAGCATTCTCACGGGTCCAAGTGCCATATGTCGAATCCTTGAAATCCAGGGATCATCGTATATATAAGCTAACTTATCTCTAGCAGTGAGATAGATGGTCACAGCTTGCTTCCACAGCAGAAAATTAGATGAGCCAACCAATTTAATTGAAGTAATTTGGACATGAACACCATCCACATGATTATTAGATTCATTCATGTTTGGAAAATAACCAAAACAAGAAAGAGAGATATTTGGTCAGAATCTTACTACTGTAGCAATGGGATATCCTTCCAAAAAAAAAAATTGCTTCTTATCTTTCACTGTTACAGAGGAACAACCTGTAGTACAGGAATGAATGCCAACAAAAACTGCGGAATAAGATGAGTTAAAAATACCAGGTAGCGCTGGTGGCTGAACACATTGATATCAAAAAAAATATCGGGCTGAAGAAAGAATAGCTCTTGAATAGAAGCAATGTAATAGAATCACAAAAAAAATTCAGGAATTGTGCATCATTCGCAGAACTGATGAAGAACAGATTCCAGACAAATACCCTGTTGAGATCCCATGTTAATCGACTCCATCATATCGAGGTTTGAGTCTAGAATTCATGGGATAAAATTAGGGAAAACGAAGAGAAGAGAGAGAACCGAAATAGACTCCCAAACCAGCAACCAAAAACTTGCAGCAGAAGTTTATTAACCTCGCTCTGATACCATATAATACTATAAAAGAGAAAAAACCCAAGAAAGAGACCAATAGAAATGAGAGAAATGGTGGAGAGGGGGAGAGATTGATTGTGTTTATCTCCCCCTATCCCTCTACTATTTATATTCAATTAGGCAGCCCATGTACAACTATCGACAGTCCATATACAGCTCTATACAGTCAATATACTGCTGTCCATGTACAATCCATATACAGCTGTCCATATACAGCCAATGTACTGTTATCCATGTACAGTCCATATACAGCTGTCCATATACAACCAATGCACCACTAAGACACACCTAAGACCTAGTCATCATAAGACAAAGAAAGAAAAGATTAAAGATTGTAATCTTAACAAATATTAAAGTGAAAACCCCATGCATGAAGGGGCCATACAGTTGAGATAGGCCATCAAATTTGAAAGGTGGCCTATAAGGTGGTTCTACATACCAAATCATCAGTCCACATGACTGCAAAGAGGTAGAAGCTTTTCTTCTTATATCAAAAAGCTTCCACACCATTGGTTGTGAAGGGGTTCAACAGCACAATTATATTTCCCCTATGAATAAACCATTATTTACATCCATTCATGAGCACAAGGTAAATTAGTAAGATTAGAGTGAAAGAAGGAACCTGAAGTGAGACAATAGGTGCATAGCCAAGTCGATCTTTGGCTTTTGAACAATTGAAAGTTCTGCTGCATGAGAGGAGTCTAATTCTAGAAGGTGTCAGCTGTGGAACCCGCATCCCGTATGAGGCAAACATCTTGTATGTCAACTCTACTATATATGCTATTGGCATCATAACAGAAGCAGGGATTTTAATTCTGGGCCTGTAAATTACATTAAACAGACGAACCATGGGTTCAGTAAAATTATCCGTTCTTCATTTAAGGGGGAAGAAATTAGAAGCAAAGCAAAAAACTGGAGATTTTCTTGCATAAAATACAAAATGAAAATTGTTTTTTTTTTTTTCCAGTTTCTGTAGTCTAGTTCATGAAGTTTATAATAAAAATGCCCAGGTTCAAGACCAATGATGTAGATAAGACACATAATTGGGTATTTTAATGAAAATAATACTTGGAATGGAGCTATATGTGACATAAAATTGGGTGTTTTAATGGAAATAATACTTGGGATGGGCTATATGTATGTTGGGCCTTTGATCACTTGGGTTATCATTGTAATCGGCCACTTTGATGGGCCTAAACTATGGGTAGAAGGTAGGAGTACGGGATTGTATGTTAGCAGCCTAAGTTTAGTTAGATAAGTCTTTATTGAGTTCGATAAGACTTATAATGCTTTGTCTTTTATTGCTTTAAAGTGTTTTAAGTTGTATTAACTTTTAAGTATCTTTCCTTTATTTTAGGTTGGAACTAGTAGAAAGAAACTAGTTCCAAAGTAAGTAATTGTTTGGAGGAGTTTTAGGACTAGTTTGATTCTTCTCATAAGTCTATAGGTTTGTAAGGGACTACAGCCTTGGATATGAAATTGATGAATGAAGCGAACTTCTGCTTTTGGTTCTGTGGCGAATCAGATTTGACTGGATGCTGTGGTGATTCATTATCAACCTTGTTGTGGTGATTCAACAAGTTGACTGTTGGTGATTCCAATCCAGGCCAGTGGTGATTCTATTGGTCGGACTCATATCCTTTCTTTCTTCTTCCTCTCTTGTATCTTCCATTAACAAGTTTGTACACTGTTTGCAAGCTTATTTCATATCCGAGTTCTATGTCTTATTTGTCTCCAATCACTCAAATTTATATATGTTTTTTATCCTGCCTGAATATCCAGCCTTCGGATTGCCCCCATCTTTTGATATCAGTAATCTGATATTGGTTGGTGCATTGCTACTAAATCCGATCTGAATCCAACATCTAGATTTCTAGATCAAAATTTTAGCTTTACCTGTAAAAGTAAAACCCAGGAAATTTTAGTTTGTCAAGGATTTCTACATAACTTTGAATTCAACCATCATAATGATGATGCAGATCAGGATTTACTCAAGGAAAAGGAAAGAAGGAGACGCAAGAATTCAAATGGGCCTGGGCCTGGTCCATTGGGTCAAATCAGTTCTGGTTAAGCAACCAGACCAGTCAGCAACCAGTCCAGTCAACTCTAGATATTACCGCCAGCAATTAGTAGAAGTTTAGGATTCTTTTGTTTGATTGGTTTCCTGAAATATAGCTTCAGTTATTTCCATTGTTTAGAAAGTAGAAGTTTCCTTAGTTTCTTAGTTTCCTAATTTCAGTTTTAGTCACTTTCCTAATTTCAGTTTTAGAAATTTTGCTATTCTATAAAAGAAGTTTCAGCCTTAGTTAGGAGTCTCTATTTTTGAAACTTCCCTAAATTTTGTAATCTTTCAAATTATATAAGTATGAAGTAAAAGAAGGCTGGCGGCAGAGAGAAATTTTTCCAGGAAAAAAGAGATTGATTTTTTCTGGTTGGGCAACCAAACTGCTTTCTTCTTTCTTGTGTGATTCTAATACCTGTTTTCTTTGTTCACCATTCATCAATTGTGGCTAGCGACACTGAAACCTACCATTGAATTTCAGTCGAGTAGATCACCTATTTTATTAGGATATCTTCCTGGGTAGGGTGGTAACCTCTGCAGCAGGTTTGCAGGGACTGCAGCAACCTTAAGGCTCCTCTGATCGACCTCAAGTTCCTGCTGGTGTTCAGAACTGAAGTCAATAGAATCACCTAGCAATTTCAATTGATTTCAGTGGCTAGATTCCCAGATAAGTTGATTCTCCTATTGTTTGTTAAATCAGATTTGGGTTTGGACTGTGGAGAGATCCTGCAGCAAAGAGGGTTGTTAATTGGATGTGTTGAAACCCTCTTTGCATCAAACGACTTCGAACTTGAATATCTTAGTCTCCTTGATATTTTACACATTATCCTTGACGTTGGTTGCATCTGTAAGTTAGATTATCTGCTATTCCCAGTTTTATATTCTGCTCAATCAGATTCACTGCGATTCTGCCTATTTGGGATACTATCCTTCATCAACTAGGAATCACCATTGACCATTCACGGAGTTTTGGAGCGATTATGCTAAGGGTGGGTTAATTACTATGATAAGGATCCCATCTACCAGATGAAGAAAACATACGAAATCCAATGGATGTGGGACATGTCAGAAGCTGCATCAAAAGGGAAATACTTTTCAATGATTAATAAGGGAAAAAGTGCCAATGGATGTTCACCAAAATAATTTTCTATAATCACAACGCTCCGGACTACTACTGATGCATTATTCACCTGTAGGTACAGCACAGATTATCTGTCCAGGATACACCACTATACTGGGCTGGAAGCGGACTAATCAATAGGTCAGGGGTCCAAATGGAATGCAATGCAGCTAAATCTTGCCACATAAAGTGAGAACTCCAATTGCCAGGGGGTCCAAATGGAATGCAATGCAGCTAAATCTTGCCACATAAAGTGAGAACTCCAATTGCCAGATTCACAACCAGGTTGATTTTGGTGTGCTGGCTCAACTAGAGGAGAGCCATAAATTGCATTACCATGGAAGTATGTTCAATATAACAATGGACATACGAAAAATGTCTATATATAATATTGTTTTCTTAGGTAGGACTAGAAGTATTAGTGTATTACTAATTACAAAATATATAAAATTAACCAATTTGACAAAAGCCCCAGTAATAAAATGACTTTAATAAAAAAAAAAAGTCTTTTCCCATGCTTCATCCATTACAGGGATTAGGTAATTTGAACAAATATGACTTCGAGGATCTAACACCTTAATCTAACTGATGGGTTTCTAGAAGCTTAAGGATTAGGTTCTGAAACTCAAATGAAAACCATAATTGTAGTAACAGGTCTAGAAACCAGATTTCAGAAGAAATTGAACAACAGAGAGTCAAAGGTTCTGATTTAGTCCAAAAGCTGGTCTAAGGTCAGAAATATGGAGAAGAATGGTTTCCCAAAATCTAGACCAAATCTGACGGGCAGAAAAAAACGTATGGGATAATCTTACTGGGGATAGGATTCTAGACACGGAACTCACAACAGCAATCGAATTCAGTATGATTAGAAAGCATCAAACAGTAATAACATTGAACTGATTTGATGTCAAAATAGTGTTTAAAAACTGCAACAGTAAACAGAAATAAGATCTGAAAGATCTACCATGAAACTGAAGAATTTGGAAACACCTAGTGAGAAGGATTTCTGGATATCCCTGTATAAAATAGGATCCTGAAGTTCAAAACAGTAACAAAACTTTAGAGAGACTTACAATCAAGAAAAACAAACCGGAATACTCAAAGAAGCAGTAGAATTTGAACAATCTAACCATGAATAGAAAATAGAAAGCCTCAGAATATGGAACCAGATTTTGATAGAAGAAAGAAGAAAAGAATAAGAAGAATGGATATGAATTTCAGAAATCACCACCTGAAATCCTAAATTGGTATCACCACTAGGGAGCCTACTGAGACTCCACAGAACTAAGGAAAATCCAACTTCATTCATCAATTTCGTGTCTAGAGCTGTAGCCCTTTACAAACTTACATAGAAGACTCAAAACAGGAATCAAACTAGTCCTAAAACTTTTCCAGCCAATAATTTACCTTGGAGGCAGTCTATTTCTACTAAAACTCAACATAAAATAAAGGAAGTAGCAACAAGGCTGGACTTTTAGAGACCCATTCCAGGCTTTCCAGCCTAACTAAATAACAAACAAAATTAAGAAATAAGCATCAAACTAGACCTAACAACTCAAGTAACTAATAAATCTTGTATGTCTACCTCCTACCCATAATTTAGGCCCATTAAAGTGGTTCATTACAATAAAAACCCATTGGACCAAAGGCTCAACATATATAAAACTCAATCCAAGGATTATTTCCACTAAAAACCCAATTCTGTGTTCGATCTGCATCACTAACCAAACATTGTCCCCTCTATTTGAAGAACCCTTAGGTCTTGTGGATCCAATTTTGAGAAGAAGAGCAGGGAACTGGCACATGTAGTTGATTCGGGGCGAAGTTGTTGGGGTTTCATGTAATCAGGGAACTTTGATCTCAGGAATGTGGTCCATTCCACAGGATGCTTTCAGGTTTCGGTATCACTACAGCTTGCATTCCCTATTCCAGGCAACAGGCGTTGATATTTTTTGGTTGAGATGGTGTTCAGCAGTTGAAAGAGAAATAATGGTGGCCATACTTGAGGGGCAATGCCCCCATTCGTGGATTCAAAGACACAAGCATGCCCTTGGTTTCTTCCTCAAAGTGCTGCTAACCAGATTTCGGGCGCTGACTCTAACAATAAAACACGATAAGACAGACCAACTGCATAGTGAGCTACAAACATTGGGGGATTAGGCCTTGGTGCTGTGGTATGTTCCCCCGCCTACCCATTCAACTGCCTGATTAATGTCAACTGACCCCTCTAAATAGGTAATGACAAAATTACATCAACCTCCCCCTCTTCCCAGGCTAAAATACATTATCATTAGAAGCCAAAACATGTAAGGCTACAATTTCTTTTGTAACCTTGCTTTTATTTCCACAAGGCGCTAGAGTATCAAGCCTCTCAGAGTTGTCAATGTAAATGACCCTCACATCAACAAAAAAAGTATCCATGTTTAAGTTACATGCAAAAGTATCAAGTCTATCAAGTAGAACGGAAGTTAGAGACTCAGAGTTGTAGGGAGATTCTGCAGTACATTTTGCACTGCCAATAACAAACACAGTATGCCAGAAAAAGAAACAAGTCATATCAAGTGGTAGCTGGCATGAAAAACATCAAACTAAACCTTTTGAGAATTCATTATCACAACCTCAGGCAAGGATTTTATAGCTGACCTGAGAAATTTGGTTAAGGATTACTTGAGTTGGTTTTATGGAGGGGCTGAAATGACAAATTGGAATTTTACTTGGTTGAGAGGGACCAGATATGAAAAACCAAAACAATTCGGATATACCATCACTCTTTACAAATGGATCTGGAGATTTGTTAACGAAACTAACATTCTATGGAGAGTCATTTGGTACAAATATGGCTCCACAACTCCTTGAAAACATGCTTAGTCACAAACTAACCATGGGTGGGCTTATGGAAAGAAATGCTACCTCTTCTTGAGATAATCAAAGAATTGATAAAACTGCATTTCAGTAATGGCCAGAAAATGTGATTTCAGAAAGATGTTAGGTATGGAGAAGAAGTTTTGATGAAGTCCTCTCCAGATCTGTTTATTGTTGAAAATGATAAAGATCCTCTTATTGGTCATTATCGACTTACCGATTCAGAAGACTCAAAATATCAGCTGGTATCCCATAGTCGGAAGAAATTTAAATGATTGGTGAACAGACTCTTCACTCAAATGCTGAAATTGTTAGCTGGGGCTAAAGTGGACATTTATTGACTGAAGTGATGGGTTTTAGTAATATGCCTCTGTTCCCAGTAAATTCCCAAAACAAGGTTCTTTTATGAGAAGGCCAACTGGCTGTCTGACACACACTATCTAGGTCAAAAGGCATTCCATCAAAGGAGCAGTTTTTTGTCTGCACAACTTTTAAGGACAACATCCTGATGTTGAATCATTTAATCCCTAAAGGTATCTACGTTCCATGATGCAGTTTGAGTTTATCAAAGGAGGAAAAAGGGGCCCCAATGGGAAGTGGCCCATTGATTGATTGACGGGTCAGACCAGTTTAGCTGCTGATTGATTGATGAACCACTCCAGTCCAGCTGCTGATTGATTGATTGCTTGATGAGCCAGTCCAGTCCTGCATGAAATGGAGAGAACCTAAACTAAAATGCAGAACAATAAGGTCCCATGCTCTCCTTAGTCTCCCCCCAGTATTCTGCTTTCGAATACCAAACAGAACTTTAGTACTGGCAAGTGGCAACCAAGTCACTAGATTCATTAAAAATTTGCACAAATCTCAATCCCAAACACGGATTTTCTTCACGTGCACAAGATCTGCTGATTGATTGATTAATTAATTGATTGATGTGCAAGCGTTAGAAGTTTCTGTTAGAGTCCTAGTTTTCTAGCATTACTAATTTGAAGAACTCTAGTTTTGGTTTCTCATTTTGTACCATCCATATGACATTATATAAAGGAATGAAAGGAGGGTACTGCTCCTCATGAATTGC
>CM053267.1:59697395-59713829 GCA_028583415.1 Protea cynaroides | reverse complement strand
TTGGTGCTCGGAGAGAAAAGTGTAAGATATTTTTATAGGCTTAATTAATTATAAGGTTAGTTGATTCAGTGGGAGTCTAGTTACGGGTAAATCGATTTAAGTATGATTGGAGATGGACCAACCTGGTCCACTGTGGGACTGGTCCAGGGTTGGGGGTGGTATTATAAATACCAATGGTTAGAGTCCCCACGGCCACGGTGTTATTTTCTTCTCCTGTTCCCATACGCAGAGAGAAGGTCAAGGGATCTCGACAGGCTGTGGAAGACTTTGATCCAAGCATTCCAACATTCCAATATTTCAAGCATTCAAATCAAAGAAGGTAAACGATCGGAAATCAATCTACAACAAGAGGTATGTCTCTAATCATCTCTTTTCAATACCCATTGTATTCTAGTAATCTGTGTAGTGTGTTTGTCAGGGTTCATGAGAAATCTCATGAAAAAACCCAAAGATGATCTATTTAAACTGCTTACAGTGGTATCAGAGCCACCTATACAGATCTAGAATCATGGGAAAGCATTGTTAAAACTTTATGTTTGAATGAATTCAAAAAAGGGAGAGATTTTTCTTTCAAAATTCTCTTCGAACCTGTCTAGGGTTTGGACCTTGAAATTTTTTTTTTCGGACCATTAAAAAGCAAAATAAATTATACAGGATTGTAGGACTCGGAGAGACGGAGCCGGCGACATAAAGTTGGTCGCCGGAATCAACCCCACGCGCCCTCACGCGCGCTGGCGCGAAGTGAGATCCAGCGCCGGGTTGGAAAAGTTTTAAAAAAAAAAAAAACTCGGGACGGCGTCGAGTCATCGCCGGGTCGACTCGGGCTAACTTCGTGAACCCTAACGGGTTGGTCGGGTTGACTTCGGGCGAAGCCTACCCGACCCGGCTCGCCGGGCCTAGACTAGTCGGGCCGGGGCGGCCCGGCCAGTCGGTCCGGACAAGGGGGTAAACCCAGCCAGGCCAAATAAGTAACCCGGCCCGCCGGCCCGGGATATTGACCCAGTAACCCGACCATTCGACACGGAAATTTGACCTGGTAACCCGACCCAATAACTCGGGACTTTGGTCCGGAAACCCGACCCGGCGACCCCTGGATTTTGACCCGGTAACCCGACCCATTGACCCGAAAATTTGACCCAATGACCCGGATTGTGGCTTGGTTGGACCGGTGGCTGGACCGCTGGTTTACTGTTCGGTTTAAGTCCAAACCGTTTTGGTTTGGCCTGGACCAAACCATTAAAAAAAAAAATTTCTGTTTTGTGGGTTCGGTCCGCCCATAGCCGAACCGGACAGACCAATCGAACCGGATGAACCGGTCCTAGCCGGTTTACGATTCAAGAATGTTTAAGCCAACTTTGAACGTCGATTGTGAGAGCTAGGAGCGTCGGATTTTGACGCGGTTTTTTTGCGTTGGTTTTGTTTTTTGATGTTCTATAGTTTGGTACATAGTTTGATACAGTTTGGTGATTTGAGAAATTTATTTTTGATTAAAAGGTGCCCCAAATTAATTCGATTTACAGTTTTCTGCTTATTTATCAATTATTTTTGTACCAGATGCATGTAGAAGGTTATGTGTGCATGAAATTTTATTTATTGACCCACAATGTGCTGCAAAGTAGGGTTTGAGGATATCATTGTGGAATTGGGTGGAACTCACCAAAGTGGTACATCTAGTTTTATCATGATGTCTTCAAATCAAAGTTCATGTATTTGTAAATGCTTGTGTAAGGACGATGTACACCCAAAGGTGGCATTGTCAAGTTTTAATCAAATTAAGGTTTGTGGGTGTCATGTGAAGATTGAGTGGAATCCACCAAAGTGGTACACTCAGTTCCATCATGGTAGTCCTCAAATCCTAAATTTGTACATTTACATATACAATAAAGGATATATTTGAATACACTATTCTTTATGGTGTGGCGGTACAAGAAAGTCAGTGTTAACCCAAAGGTGGCATTGTCAAAGTTAAAGGTATGTACATGCACATGAATTGAAAGGGTTTTGACTTTAGGGAGTCTCATTAACCCAAAGGTGGTGGGATTTTCGAGAGTCATTATTCTTTCCGCATTATTATTCACGTAAATTGAGAAGACCATTGCATGTTTATCCCAAATGAGAATGTGTAGTTGGTTAACTCTTGGAAAATGATATTTATTTGCATGAAAGAGTTTTGACTTTAGGAAGTCTCATTAACCCAAAGGTGGTGGGATTTTTGAGAGTCATTATTCTTTCGCGATTATTGCCTGGCCGAGAAGACCACCGCATGTTTATCCCAAAGGAGAATGTGTAGTTGGTTAACTCTTGGAAAATGATATTTATTTGCATGAAAGTTTTATATGGTTAATGCAAGTAAAGAGTATATGTATGAGTCTTCGGTTGTTTGATATCGTATTTAAACTCATACAACGATGTGTTCATCCAAGTATGACCGTCCCAAAGAATGTATTTTTTTCTCTTCCTGGGACAAAGAATAAAATTTATTATGAAAAGGTTAGAGACTAGTCTAGGATCGTTTGACCTAGATGTATCTTTCATAGTGGTTTACATAAGTTGTGAGGTATTGTACTATTGAGGTTATGTGTAGCAGTATTAAGATGAGAAATATTGCAAAGGGATTATCTAAGAAAAATCCAAAGGATAAGAATAATATTTTAGAGGGGGTCGGAAGATAGTTTATTAACCTATTTCTCTAGTACCCGTTATGCTGGAAATGGTAATGTGAGGAAGTATTTTTGGGAGCTGTTAATTATCATTGAAAAGCTCAAGGACAATGAGACCAATGTAATTGATATATTAAATATATTTCATTACTTGCTAGAATATATATATATTCTGATCTAGGTGGCTTACATTACCAAATGAGAGAAATAGCTAGTGATATGATTGTTGTTGGGTAACTCTAAGGTGGATTACTCATAGATGGGGAGATTGACAAAAAATAGGTGGTTTGACCAAGTACTGTTAAGCCAGATAAGTATATCTAGAAAGAGATAATGGTTCTAAGACTCCCTAGGTTTTTGGGGTAGGATGGTCTTGAAGACTGTTGGCTTGAATATTGTAAAGTTTCTTTTACATTCAAATGTTTTTTCTGCTTTTGATTTTACTTTGTTTTATGTTTATTGTTTGACTTAGCATATTGTTCCCATATTAAAATGTAATGATATTATTTGAAATATCGAAATGTAAGTTTTTCTTTTCAATTAAATTGAAAGAAATTATGCCTACGATGTTGTAAGGTAAATGATTGCATGTAATGTTGATTGTATTTGTTATGTGATGTGATGAATAGTTTTTCATGTTTGACTGTGCAATCTTAAGTTTGACTAGTTGTACCAGTCATAGTTGATCTCTAGGGCAATGTAGAGACAGGTTGAAAATATTTTCTTGGAATAGTTGAAAAGGTTTTATCTGTGGGAGTCTTTAGATTCTCTTAGTCAGTGGGAGTGTTTAGATCTGCTTGATTAGTGGGAGATCTGGTAATTGATGGTTTATCTGTAATTGATTGTTCTGTCTATGGTTTAATGGACTTGATTATTGGTGAGCATTTATTGCTTGTATGTATTTTTGATTATTTAAGACTTGTCAAAATTGCAAGACAGTATTTAGCCAAAGAAGACGACATTTAGCCAAAGAAGGCGGTATTTAGCCAAAAAATGCGGTAAGCCAAAGTAAGATATTAGTCCAAATTGGAGGCGGTATGCCTATATAAAGTTGGATAATATCAAAGTGCGTTGACCTATAAGGATTTTAAGGTAACGGGATCGTGGTAATTCGATCATTGGACTCAAGTATTCATCTCAAAGTGATTTATGTCATTAAGTAGACCTCTGTATGTGACTGACAGTAGGGGGGACACCGGATGTGTAGGAGTACTTTCCGCTGTTGTTCGACATTGGTAGACTTGATAATTGAATCAAAGTAAAGGATGGTTTTGGTGTAATTAGATTCCATGGCCACATTGGATCAATGGTGAATTTATAATTAATATAGCCCAAGTGGGAGATTGTAAGATATTTTTATGGGCTTAATTAATTATAAGGTTAGTTGATTCAGTGGGAGTCTAGTTACGGGTAAATCGATTTAAGTATGATTGAAGATGGACCAACCTGGTCCACTGTGAGACTGGTCCATGGTTGGGGGTGGTATTATAAATATCAATGGTTAGAGTCTCCATAGCCACGGTGTTATTTTCTTCTCCTGTTCCCATACGCAGAGAGAAGGTCAAGGGATCCCGATAGGCTGTGGAAGACTTTGATCCAAGCATTCCAACATTCCAAGCATTCAAATCAAAGAAGGTAAACGGTCGAAAATCAATCTACAGCAAGAGGTATGTCTCTAACCATCTCTTTTCAATACCCATTGTATTCTAGTAATCTGTGTAGTGTGTTTGTCAGGGTTCATGAAAAATCCCATGAAAAAACTCAAAGAGGATCTATTTAAACTGCTTACAAAAAGTAAATTGTTGAAAATAGATGGAATTGTCGTGGCAACAGAATTGATAGGAGAGGCGATTCATGGACTGGAGAAGGGAGTTTTGAGAGGTCTAAAAGATGGTGTTTCAATGTTATACCAATAGATTTCTTTTGATAATTTAAACTATCTTGATCGTAGTATCTTCCTATGGATTGACAAAAATGAATCGTGACCAATCATTTTTTAGTTTTCTTGTGGAAAAACTGGGTTCAAATCCAAGTCTTGAACTCCAGTTAGATTTCTTTATTCAAGTGACAATTTTCAAAATGCAAAATGACCATTATATATTATGTACTAATTAAAAGTTTTAAAAGTAGCATGTAGCTTATCCTTACCCATCACAAACTGATTATTCCGAAGGCATAGTTTTAGGGGGGCAGAGCCAGGACAATCAGTGGGGTATTATTATATTTACTAGCCGTGGTTGCAGTTCTTGACAATCAAATGATAGGTGTCTCCATGATATTCTAGAAAGATGTGTTTGCGTTCTCCCGATCCTAACAAGTGGTATCAGAGCTAGGGTTCTTTGAAGAACGAATGAGGTACACAGTATGAAGAAGAAGAAGAAAAAAAAAGGATTGAATCTGTGAGAAGGGTTTCCACGGGAAACCCTAGTACAATGATGCTTAGGGTTTGCGGATAAAGGCTCGATCAAACCTTTGTGTGTTTTAAGCCCATTCCTTTTTGCCTTGTATTTAATCTTTTAAATAGGACAAAAACGGATTAGGGTTAGGGTTTAGCATCATAAGAAGAAGAAAAAGAGAGTAGCAGTTTTTCTGGGCGTAGGTGATTTGCGCAGCCGTGATAAAGCAGACGATCGGGAGGTCATCCGTGGTCCGATTGGGCTGATTTTTGGACAGCAGGTAGAGGACACATAGTTCGTCAATCTGTACGGTCAGATTTTTGATTGGAGTTTTCTAAGTCAAGTTATTCGCTCCGTACAACAGCCTCTGTTTCTTTGGGTGAAATTTCTGCATCTCTTTGTTTTTTCAAATAGTAGTTTTGTGCCGACAAGAAGAGATGGAGGAGAATCTCAGGTTGGGAAGATGATTCTTCTTATCATCGCATGTGCAGGGATCATGGAGTCAAGACTTGCAGAGTTTGACTCAGGTGTGGCAGCGATGGTTTTCAATGGCTTGGCGGATCTAGTTGGATCGGGTGTCGGATCGACGGCGGGATTGAATCCGTGCGATGCACATAATGGCCGGTTTATGTTGCACCGTGGGGTAAAGGAGTCTTGGCTGGTTGGGACAAGAAGTCGGATCTCTAAGTCTGCATTGGAGATGCGGAGGGGGAGAGGCTTGGGTTCCAGTGCAATTGGAGTTGCAAAGGGTCGGGATAAGGAGTCGGTTCTCAAGGGCCGCAATGGAGGTGCGGTGGTGAGAGACTCGGGTTCCGATGCAACTGGAGTTGCAGGGAGGACCGTGAGTGACGGTGATCTTTCCGGTGATCTTTGCGAGCAAGTGGGAGAGATGGAGTCACTTCACATCGTGCGGCGGTGAGTTGTACGGGACACCCGGACGGGGTGTGGGCTATCTTTGGTTTGGGTGTAGCGTTTTTGGCGAAGACGGATTTGCCGAATCAACATCAACGGATTTTCTTCAAGGTGGTTTGCGAATCCAAGCCAGGTGGAGATTTGTTGGGTTGGTGTCTTGTATTCTGTGGGGTCCACATAATTATAAGGGGTAGTATTTGTATTAGGGTATAAGTCTATTACATGTACGGGGATAAACTTATAATTGTGGTGGGATTAGGGTTTCTAGGTTTCCCTATAAATTGTCTCTATGTGGAAAAACCTAGGTAAGGCTACAAGGGCTGTAGAGGATTCTCCTCTGACAGTGGAGAGCTAGAACGCTGTAAGGCTGACAGATGAGATAGGCCTGTCAGGTAGAGAATTTTGTAGACTGTTCTTGGGAATAGAAGAAAGTCACTCTTTTCTCTGGTGGACGTAGGCATCCCACGATGGGGTGCTGAACCACAGCAAATCCTGTGTTGTGCCAACAAGATGTTCTGTAGATAAAACCAGGATAGCGTCGGCAAGGGTTGCAACTTGCAAAGGCCAATCCTTAATGGCAACCTTCAAGGCTTCACCTTTTTCTATCCTCCAATCACACACTACCAAAAAAAAAAAAAAAAAAAAAGTCTGAATTAGGGGAATTGGCTGCCTCCTCAGTTTCATTAGACTTAGCAGTAAAAGGGAATGGTTTTTATGCACGGTTTATCATGCCGTGTTTTAAGGGTGTTATTATGGTATTTGGGGGATGCTCGGTGTCATTAGATAAAACCGTGCACATACGTGATCGGACATGAAATCTTTCACTATAAAAGAATGCCGTTCTGTATCTTATCCTGGTCAGATTCAAAACCTGTCTGGCTAGAATCCAACAGCTGGGACTGTATCGAGACATGTGCCCAATGATATCCACCATTGGATCCCCTGACTGTTAGGCAGCAGCCAAACAGAGGATCCTTATCCTAATCGTCTTTTTTGTCACTGTGCGATTGAGCTTCACTTATTATTGATGACATTTGTTGGTTTTTGGAGGCTACCCAACCACCCAGGAGTCCTGAGCCAGAGGTTGAGAGGCTAACCATGGTGGATGAATAGCAATGCATAAATCAAAAGACTGACTACAAGAGTCCATGATCCACTATTTTGGTACAATCCATCTTCTACCCATTTACAAACACCTTCCATTATCCACCAGAAATACGAGATTGGTCATGACTGATCGATCATTGACAGATACATCATTGCAATTATCAGCCAGTCTGGGGAACGGCTTGCCAATGATCAACAGCTTTTTGATCAAGCAAATGGCCAGCACACATATGGAGGGATGGGAGAGATTTTGATCCGATGGTAGAGGGAAACAGACTCACAGAGAATTAAAACAAAAAACATTTTTGGAAGGAGACAAAATGTTAATAAATATATTCGTGTGAGAGGACACATGATGAGCCACGGACTAGGGAAAATTTTTCATTTTTTTTTCCTTGACAGAAAATTAATGAGATGGCTCCATCTGCTATGATTCATTATTTTCATTCTGACCCAGAAACAAGCTAAAGTTTCAAAGGAGGAAAGGGTCACCTTGATGTAGGTTTGCCTCCGGCCTAGATTGAGAACAGCACTTCAAAGATTGATGTTCTAGCTAAGGGGGCATGCAATTCCAAGAAATACATTCTCCTGGAGCTGTGACAACCTCAAGTGTCAGAAAGGATGTTGAACACCATCACAATTCACAAAGCTAGCTGATTGGCTTGAGAAAGCATTTGGCATACCCCACATGCTTCAGAATCAAGGCTTCATTAGGCAATTTGAAAGGTATGCAGTTACACACCAAGAGGATCCTACCATTCACATCCCTAACACTCATTGAGGACAAGTTGATTAAGGGTTCTTCAGAAAGAAGGTATACATACAATATCCTTAAACTGCTGTTTCAGTTCATAGGTTGTATCTCTTTAGATTGTTTCAAAAAGGAATTAGAACTCTTCCGCTGGTGCTATCATTTCTAATGGACGAAATTTATATTATAGATGACTCAAAACAGAACTATATAGTTAAAACGAAATATTGTGGATAGATCTCATTAATGCTCATCAAACAGAACAATCGGCATATGGTCATCTGGGTCAGGGATTAGACTTTCTCTTTTCTGGACTCTTCACCCAAGCTGCAAAAATACAAAGAAAGCTTCCAATCGAGTTTCAGAAAGAATTTCACAAAATAAAATAACATCTAAATTATTATTAGGTAAAACAACGACAAAAAAAAAATAAGTTGATGGATATGGGAGGGTAAAAGCATTATATACCACTGAAACACTAAATCCCCAACATAATGGAGTGTTGGGTTTTTAGAGTTTTTAAAAAACAAAAAACATCAAAAGTTTCAAAATTTTAACTCTATTTTCCAATTTTGGTTTTGGAGGGAAATTTTCCCACTTGTATTTTTTGGTTGGCATAGCTTGTAGGACTTGTTTTAGTCCCATATTGCTTGGAGAAGAATGATTGAGGAGGTATATATGTATTGTATGACCTATAACATCTTGAGCCCTTAAATGAAAGGATGCCTCTAGAGGGAAGGGTCCGGGGGGTCCGGGGTTCTTTTCACGCGCGCGTCGAGCCGTGCCGGGCGGGGCGTGGCGTGGCGTGGCGTGGCGTGGCGTGCGGGTGCGGGTTTATCCGTTGGATTATTTTTTGAAAGGATATGTCTCTACGTATTTGAATACATAGAGACATGACGTATTTGAATAGATACGTTTGAATAGGTATGAATTCAAATTAGTTTAATCTCAACCATTGATCTTTATGATCGTTGGAGAGATTAAATCTGGACCATCTATTCTACTGACGCACCCTTTCATCACAACCCGTTGGATGGGTACAACTTTCCATCGTACCCTTTGATTCAGGACCTCTTCTCTATTAATACAAGAAGAGTCCATTAGTAGAAGGTTACAATAATAGTGTATCCGTACACATCTATCTCTCTCTCTCTCTCTCCCTCCTCCAACCTTATTCTGGTTTTCTAAGTTATCAAAATCAATCGGTTTCGGTTTCTGTTTGAGTGTTCATTGTAGCCGTCGAGATTCTGACGAAGACCACTTGTTGGAGTGCAACCTAAGTGGAAGAAGCTTCGATTTTGGGGCTGTTTTATCTTGGGGATTAATCTCACGGGAACTCTTTGCACATAAGGGGTGAATTAATCTTAAGGATAGTGACCGGTGGCACGACTCAGCCCTATCCATACTCTTGATATTACTTCAAAATCCTGTAAGTGTTCTAACTTAAATAAATATTAATAAATATTCTTTCTTCCTCTGATTCTGTATTAGTCTCAAACTTACTTTGTAATATATATTTCTACATGGAGCCTAATGATGGATTTTGTCGGAGGAAGAAAATGAGAGAGAGAGAGAGAGAGAGAGAATATATATGTGTTGGACGACAGAAAATAAAAATATCAGAACGAATCCCAAGGGCATTTGTTCTTTCGTCGCCCAAAAGCGTTAGGAAAAATGGGTTTTATTCTTGTAATGATATAAAGGGGAAGGCCAGGGGGGAGAGCAAAGAACACACCCAGCAATCGACACCCAATGTAGAACACACCCAACACATGACATAGAGCATGGAGCTTAGAGTGTTGAGGTGCTCTGTGCGAGAGAGTACTGCTTGAGTGCGATGTGCTATATGTGAGGGAACCATAGAGAGAGGTAGCTAGTCTCTGTGAAGCTCTGTCCCAGAGACACAGAATGATATGCGCATACGGGGTATTGTGTGCATATAGAGAGTGAGTGTTTGTCACTCTTGTTGAATTTGATGTGATGTTGGCAATGTCCCTAGCCAAGGAAAGAGGAAGGTGATTAATGTATTTTGTCAGATTCAGGTGAGAGTATTTCATTATTGCAATTCCACTTTATATGGTGAGATATTTGATTATCCAAGAGAATTTGCTATTGATGTGTATCTGTGCCTTTGGTATTGATCAAGGAAGTTAAACTTGTATTCCCATTATTATTGACATAGTGAAGATATTTTGGACTAGAACATCGTGATTTTACTTTCACGTCAAGGAGGATTTTCCATATTAAAAACTCTAATGTATTATGTTGTATTGGGTGAGACCTACATAATAACTACTCATAGATACTATTTATGGGTAGTGTTCAGAGTTAACGTTCACGTATACCATCGTTGTTGTACTTTTTCATTATTTATATACTAATGGAAAAAGGATTTTATGATTATTTTTCCAATAATTAGGATGTTTACATATCGATAGTTTTCAGTTTCGTGGATGCTTACTTCAGTATGGCCTGCTTCCATTCCTTAGCTAGAAGATCTTTGTAACTTCCACGATATCTTATCCAATAATCTTTTGTATAATCAGAAAAAGAATCTGTTTAGGATGTGTATCCTATGGAGAGGGTCATTTAGAAGGTTGTCCTTTCTTGGAATCCAAAATGTACTCGAGAGTTGAGACTTGGGGAGGACAGTGTACGTAAATTGATCCGAAACAAGGTCCTTGCAAGGTCGATGGGCAACTTTACGATTTCAGCGTAGGAGACATGATTTCAACGTCAACAATCATTCCATATCACATCACCTCCAATGGATTCGTTTTTCTGACCTGCAGCCACATGATTATTGGGATGATTCTATCCTTTTCTCGATGACCAACGCGGGTAGGTCACCATATCTCCATTGACAAGCGAACCCAGATCTTGCTTTGTGTTTGGGCATTTTGCTCAGGTGTATGTGGATCTCGATCGCACAAAACCTTTTGCTTAATGGTAATCCTGATAGGTGAAAGCAATTTGGTTCGGACGTGCAATTCTTGTTCTATGAAGATCCTCCTCTATGCATGGTGTGAGAAACGCCACAAGTACGGCCACGTGACTGCATCATGCAGTTCTATCCGGGCGGTCCCAGTTCTGGCCAATGATTCTCCAGCCCTTGACGCTAATGCCTCTTCTCCAGTAGTGGGAACAAGCTTGGATCATAGGGGTGCTGTGGTTAATCATTTGGAGCTCGCAAGAATTGATTCCCACATGCAGAATACATCCATTACAGTTCCCTTGGTGTGTTTATTCTCTATATAAAGGAGTAAAGTTTAGTTGGTAAAACAATAAAGTGGTGGGAAATGTTCAAGCATAGTCGGATCCAAGTATGCGTAATAAGGTTTAGATGTAGCGGCATGGGGAGATTACAAGGTGGGGCCTGACATTGATACCTCTATCTTTTTCCATATAGGTTTTATTAAGGGTGTCAAAAATAGATCCGACCTAATATAATCCGAATCTAGTTCAGACCAAACCTTAATGGATAGGTTTCGGTCTCGTCTCGGCTTGTAAAACCTGATATTATTTCAACCCAAACCGAAATCAGACAGGACCAGCCCGTAAAGAATCCCGAACTAGTTCGAACCAATAATACCTAACCCGAACACCGGTAAGGTCCATCCGGGCCCAGTTTCTTAATTTTAATGGTTTTAAATTTTGATGGATTATATTACACTGTTATAGTTCACTTCTTGATCTGAAAGATTATATAAATCTATAATTGAAAAGAGTATGTTAATTGTTACAATTTACTGAATTACATGCATAAAAGAAAAGAATGATGCTAATTTTATAGATAAAAATAATAAAATAGGTTATATATCTTACATATAAAATATGCCCGATAAGCTTGATAAGCCCGGTCCGGACCGAACTAGCCCGAAATTACCTCAATAAGCCCAGTCCGATAACAAATCGACACCGGACCAACCCGATAGTTATTGTGTCCAGCGCAACCCAATCCATCCCGAACTCTTAATGGACATGTTTTGGGTTGGGTTTATAAAACTCGACACCGATTCAGCCTGGACCGAAACCAGCTCAGACCGGTTCGTTGACACCCTTAGGTTTTATAGTTCTCCCTAAATTAACATGCCCATCTTTCCTCTTTCGGGATGTTTCCCATTCTTGAATACATTTTAATCTTCTGTCTTAATGTAATTTGGTATATAAATTATAAATGCAATTTTATATATATATATATATATATATATATATATATATATATATATATTAAGGGTGTCAAAAATGGGCCCGGACCAGTAGCACGGACCGAGCCAGCCCGATATAACCCGAACCCAACCCGGATCGAACCTTAATGGACATGTTTCGGTCTCGGCTTGTAAAGCCCAACACCGTTTCAGCCCAAACTGAAACCAAACCGACCAAACTTGTTAAGAAGCCCGAACTAGCCCGAACCAATAATACCTAACCCAAACACCGTAGAAGGTCCATTCGGACCCAGTTTTTTAATTTTAATGGTTTTAAATTTTGATGGATTATATTATACTGTTATAGTTCACTTCTTGATCGGAAAGATTATATGAATCTATAGTTGAAAAGAGTATGTTAATTGTTACAATTTACTGAATTACATGCATATAGAAGGAATGATGCTAATTTTATAGATAGAAATAATAAAATATGCTATATATCTTACATATAAAATAGGTCCGATAAGCGTGATAAGTCCGGTCCGGACCGAACCAGCCCGAAATCACCTCAATAAGCCCAACCCGATAACAAACCGACACCGGACCAGCCCGATTGTTATTGTGTCCAAATAAGAGCCCAACCCAGCCCGAACTCTTAATGGACATGTTTTGGGTTGGGCTTATAAAACCCGACACCGATTCAGTCCGGACCGAAACCGGCCCGGACCGGCCCGTTGACACCCTTAATATATATATATATATATATATATATATATATATGAAAAAATTTCATCTACACCCCAAAAACTATGTCAAATTCGATTTTACCTACAGGTTTTCAAATACCTCATCTACCACCCAAAAGTTTTCCACCATTAATCAAAGAGACCCCATCCGTCAGTGGAGTCATGTTAGTTGCTGACGTAAGCACTATTTGAAATATATTAGGACAATAATGACATTATTTCAAAGGTAAAAGACCATAATGCCCCCAAACTAAAAAACACCTTTGCCAATTCATATAACCTTCTTTCGATACCTTTCTTCCTGGCATCACTACAATTGCCGGAGACGTGTGGCGTTTCTTTACTCCACACGTGTTCTTCTCTCTAAGCCCTTCTCTCTCTAGACCTCGACTAAATTTGGCAATTTCTGTTTTTTCTCTCTCTACCTTCTCTCTTGTGTGATCTTCATCTTATTTCTTTCTTTGTTTTTTTGTTTTTCTCTCACTTCCCCTAGTGGAACTCTTTGTTCCTTCTCTCCCGCCGTCTCCTCCTTCTTTATTTGTTTGCTTCTGCAATCAAATGGTGTGTTGGTTGTTTTTCCTTTTTTATTGTGATCGGATTCGAATGATAGCTTTGATTTCCCTCTTTCTCCATTAGTGCGGCTAGGGTTTTGGTGTTCTTCCTACCTAATCGAAGAAAATTTGATTTCATGGTTAAAAAGGGTTTTGGATATAATTAAGAAAATGAACGGTTCAGAAGAAAATCTCCTTGCTCATCTATTCTAAATTCTGCCATTAATGTAGAGAAGAAGGAAGGAAAAAAAACCCCTCTCCCCATTTATAATTTCAAATCCAAATCCAAATGCAACCAAACCAGAGAGAAGAAAAGGAAAGAGAGAAAGACAGAGAAAAAAAGAGATTTGTATGTGGTGGTGCTGCTACAATGTTTCCAAATTGAAACCACTTCCATTACTACTTCATCCCAGACAAGTTCAAACACAAGCCTTGCTTCTTCTTAACCGTCACCATAGGAACCCTAATCGGCATCTCCATCCTCAACTCCGCTCTAATCAAAACATTCTCTTTAAACGACTCAATCCGTTGATCCCTTAGCTAATAGAAATAGAGAAAGGGAGAAATTAGTAATTTTCCAATAAATAGAAAGGGTTTAAAATTGTTGTGCATGGTTATCTTTAAAAGGTTAAATTAGTAATTTTATCTTAATTTAATGTCTTTCAGTTTCAAATACAAAGGGTAGAAATATCTTATCACATTTTCAGTCAAGTCCGTTAGTTAATTGGGGCCGATTGAAGTTTATGCAAACTATTTGGGTGATAGATGAGACATTTGGAAACCTGTAGGGTTAGATTGAATTTGACATAATTTTTGAGGTGTAGATGAAATTCTCTCTCTCTCTCTCTCTCTCTCTCTCTCTCTCCCTCTCTCTATATATATATATATATAAAGTATTAATGAGCAAAGTCCTATGTTAGCACACGCAAGCGATGATCCTATTGTCTGAACAAGATTGTCTCATCTTATTAAATAATAAAAGATATAATCTTGTGATAGAATACCATTTTCAGTTTCTCAAATGGCAAATTATCAAGTGAACAAATAAATAACTTTCCCTAAGCATTCTTATGTTAAAGTTTCGGATTCTATTATCCATAAATTAATAGTCTCCCCAAAATTTTCTTTAGAAGAGAAACGATTATTCATAACCAACCACTGTTTGCCTACCACCAAACATCCTCAATTTATCCATCTCCATCCACAATATTTGGGCCTCTCTTCAAAAGAACTCACAATTGAAAAGAGAGAACAAATACCATTATATGATGCAATAAAAAATTATTGTTTCACAACACTGGCAGCTCTAGCTACTCAGCTCCTTTTCAATAAAAATGAGACGATTTACTGCTAGCCTTTGTTGAGTTTTGGTTTTCTTGTTGGGATTCACCGTTGTTTGTTAGCTCATGGAGTTTCTTCTTTTCTTCGTTTCATTGGTCCATTTTCTACTTAAGTTGTGTTTGTTATCATTTTTGTTTTTGATTTTTATCAATTTATCAAAAAACATTTTTGAAAACTATTTTTGATAAAAAATATAATGTCGTTTGGTAACTACAATAAAAAATAAATTGTAAAATGAGAAATGGATTTGATATATCTATGTTTATAAATAATTTTTATTACTTTTATAGATCAAGCATACCAAGAAATTGGCACAAAGGAGGATCCACATCCTCTCCTCCCAGAACGGAGGACGGGGGACGCTCCCTTTGGATGGCTGACACGTGGGTCTCGGGTGAATCCGAGCCCCACGTCCAAGCCGACACCCCTATTGGCTCAGCTTGTCGGCTCAGTTGTTAGCTCGGACATGGGATTCAGATTCACCCGAGACCCACGTATCGATCATCCGACGGGGGCATCCCCGTCCTCCAACTGGGAGGAGAGGATTTGAATTCCAAAAAGGGACGCCAAGGACTCCAAAGTCCAGTTCATGAGAAAGTGTTCATGCGCAAAAGGTAGTTGCCATTATTGCCAGAATTAATGCATTTTACTGACCCAACGGAACAAATGCAAGACTGGGAAGCTCCTTTGTAGATATAGAGCCTTGCCTTGCCTGTTTAATATACCTCTCCTAAACTATTGATTGGGTGTTTGAACAAGTTCAATAGCTGGGGCCCTGTTTTATCTCTAGATCCTTTACCTAGGGCAGAGGGCGAAAACCATATCTTATCTCCAACACTAGCCTCACTGTGGGATCTCAATCTGCAAGTCAAGATCGCAGATTCAATTGGCAAAGGAAAGCTATTTTAGGTTGGGCTTTTGAAGTTTAGTTGGGAACTTAAAGGGATTTAGGACCCTCCTAGCATAGCTAAAAGTTAAACTATATCATCACAATAGAATTCTTATTTTTTCATAGAACACTAAGCTAAATGGAGATTATTTGGCAAAACCGAGAGACGGCTTCCACAGGGACATGGACTGAATGATGATATCAGACCAATACTTTCAGAAACTAAAGTATTGAGTCAGAGTACAAAATCAACCGCACCTCTACAACATCAACAGTAATCAAAGCCATGAAGTGCTCGGGGACCGTTGGAGTTGAGTCAAAGTATTAGCAGAGGGACGGTCTCAAGGTTTCTCTGAAAGAAGCGAGAGGGAAGGAAGGAAGGCAGAGGGGGGAGAGAGAGAGAGAGAGAGAGAGAGAGAGAGAGAGAGAGATTGAGTACTTACCTTGAACAGTTCTTGAGTGTAGCAGAGAAGAAAGAAAAAACGATGGGAGCTGCTTTCAGTTCTGCCGAGATGGGCGCATTAGCAGAGAAGTTTTACCGCGATGGGAACTTTAGCAGATAAGTTCCTGTTGAGAAGATTCTAATATTGTGAGTTTTTGATGAGTTGATCTAATTATAAAGTCATTTTACATATTTACCCTTAGTTTTTAGAACCATTGAAGACAAAACCCATGTGCAATTTAAAGTTGCGCAAATCAGCCTCAAAAATGATTTTTGATCAAAAATCGAAAAGATTGAAACCTCTTTTTGATTTTGGCCTTCTTTTGATTTTTCTTTTTGATAAATAGGACCCAAAAATTATACCAAATGTTTATAAAAATAAAAATTTGAATAAAAATAAAAAAACAAAAATGATTCCAAACACAGCAATTATACCAAATGTTTATAAAAATAAAAATAAAAAAACAAAAATGATTCCAAACACAGCA